>JBBYHM010045353.1:0-49807 GCA_038381775.1 Adansonia rubrostipa
CACCCTTAACCAACCTCCATTCCCGTAGCTCCCTAAAACCACCACCAGAACACCTTTAAAAACTTAACCTTTCACATGTTTTTATACTTAAAACACCCCATCAGTAACCATATTACCAAAAAGCTTCTTCTTTTCATACTTTTCTTACTAAACAATAGCAAAAAGAGGGAAAAAAATTAAGCTTAAAGTCACTGCTTTAAAAAAGAAGGAAACCTCAAGCTTTTGCTAGTATATTTTTTACCTTGTTCCATATATTTACTGTTTTGATCATCCATTTCATTTTAGTGAACCTTTCATGTTGCCATGATCCTCCTAATACTCTTATGTATCTTTGTTGCCTTGGTTGTGGTAGTCCTAGGATCTTGATGACCCTCTTGACACTATGATGTTGTGGGATACATAAACTCACTATGAGTCATTTTTGTCAGCATACAACTTGTTTTCATGCACCTTTTGTCATGTTCCTTCCATATTCACATGCTCATTTCATATTTAAGTGGTCACCTTAATATGTCTTAATATGTTCAAATATTTTTCTTATGTTTTACGGAGACTCATGAAATAAAAATGCTATGTGGACAACTCGAACATCCACTCTTTTGTATAAGCATGTTTATATCATCTCCATGCACCTTATTTGTCAACGTCTTACATCTATGCCACCCATTTCCATGTCAAAATGTCATCTTTGCTTGTTTGCATATTTAATCCATGGTTATCTTTGTATTTGCTGTATTTTGTTCATGATATCTCCATTAAAATGCTTGTTTGTCTCTTACAAATTGTTTTTTAGAAAAATCCCCAAGTTAAGTTCATGCTACCTCCAATAGATGAAGAATAGCATGGACTTAATGCTTTCATTAAATTGGTCTCCCAATCTTGGGGGTAAATCAACATGTCAACTTTGGATTTCATGGTGAATACGTTTATTTAAAAAAAATCCTTTTTTAGTATTAAACTTTGATCTTGTGTCTCATGTTCATGTTGATGACATGGTCAACAGGTTGTTCCAACATCCTAAACTACTCTCGGATTATGGAATAAACTTGTGAAGCCCGTGTTACTTGCTGTCGCAGACGTTCGAACGTCCTAGACCCGAGCCCATCTTCAAAAAATCAAAATATCTAATAATCCCCTTGTTTTTGCTCTGGCAACACTGTAGTCCAAACTTGAAAAATGATTTTTGAGCCATAAAATATTTCCTCTGATTTTTCTAATATTTTTCCTTTAAAGAGCATCAAATTAACTTTCTAATAGTGCCTTATTTGCCCTTGGATCATCCCGAGTGAGGGTGTTACAATTTTTCAAACCTTTGCTATCTAAAACCTTTGGAACTAGCATGTAACATTCTATTTTGGGTCATTACAGTGCACCATTGATTTTTACGAAATTTCTAGATATTTTTCCCAAAACATTCACAAAATTCCCTTTTGGGAAAGGTATTATCTATAATCTAACAATCTCGGATAAACTTACAATGATTTTTTGAAATCCATCATGCCATTTTAATTTTACATGCTGCCAGTGCTGAGATGAACCTAATTTCCAGAATTGATTCCACCTAGAAAGTGATTTTTTAGAATTTTTGAAATATTTTTATATTAAACCTTGTTGAGTTAACTTTCCAATGATACCCCATTTACCCTCTGAAATCTTTAGATGCACCTAAACAAAATCCAAAAATAGAGATGACATGATGTTGTCCCTTGTTTTCTACCTAATTTTTGAATTCCCCTTTTATCGAGACATTTGGATGTCTCGAAAATGTGCCTGGTTGATTCCCCCACAACATCAACCCCCTTTGACTAGGATCAAGATTAAAATACAAAAAATAGGATTTCACGTTAAAATTTTCGCTAGTGGAGATACTCCAAAAGGGATACTTCAACCCTATTTTTAATTAAAAAATTCAAAATTTCTCTCTGTTTTAAATGCTTTCCTAACTTTAGGATACTCTAACCCTACTACTCCGAAAGGATACTCCAACCTCATTTTTAAAAAAAATAATAATAATAAACTTTTTTCTTTATTCATAACAATTTTCATAACTCTATTTTAGGGGACACTCCAACCCCACTTCTTCGAGGATACTCCAATCTCGCTTTTACCTCAAAAACCTAAAATTTTCTCTCTTTCGGATGCCTCAAACTATATTGATAAAAATTATCTTTGTTCTTCAACTTACCACCGAATCTAGACCGGTCTCTAAAATTGTCAAATCATCGAAGCAATTATGAGATACATTTCGATCACCCCTTTATTTTTTACGTTCTTTTGCTTGTGATTGCTTGTTTATGATATTATTATAATTCTCATTTTTCTCCTTACTAACTTATGTCCACTTGTAGTGTTATTGTGCATTCATATTTAAAATCATTTTCCAATAAAATTTATGAGGCGATGTTTCGTGTTGGTATCTTTCTAGTGCCTAATACAAAACATCTAATTTTTAAATCCAATTTGGACATTGTTTTCATAAAAAAAAATCTGTAGGTTCCTCACAACTCCGAGGCGCATAGGTGACCTAATTTTCCTTAATAAAAAACCCCTAGATTTACATTTTTCAAAACTTCATGCATTAAAGAGGATTACATCTAAATAGAGACCAAATGGAATCGATTTAATCAAGACCAAAATGAGATATAGTTAGTAGGTATCGATTTCAGGTATAGTGGAGATGCTAGTCCTTCCCTACGTGTAATCAACTCCCGAGCCCAACCAATGAATCTCTGGACTTTGTAGACCTTGAAATCAGTGTTTTAAGTTTCGTAACTTGTAATATTATTTTCAATAGGCATCCAATCTTGCCTAGCCTAAAATAACTAGTGGTGACTCCAAGTTTATGGCCACTTCGTGGTGCCCATCCGGGTCTAGTTGGATGAGCGACTCGTCCGATGGTCCCTATCCCCTTCATATCATCTCGCCTAATCCAAATCCTAATCAAGGGATAGCTCAAAGGCTCGATCATAATCAACCATCATTTATTTTTAAGTCGGGCATGCTATGCCTTTCAGATCGTTTGAAGTTTTAAAGGCCGGGCATGTGGCGATAGCTTGGCGACTACATTAGGGATTATTTTAGAGAGTTAGGCCTATAACTAGCTACTTCTCACTCAATTCTTGGTTTTTTAGTCTCCATAATTATTTAGATATAATTCTCTTTTATTTTTTGCCTACTAATCTCTATTGTTTATGTTTTGTCTTGTGATTGTTAGGGATTATTTATGCCCAAATAAATATTAATTTGAATAAATATGGTAATATGGAAGTGAAACAAAAAGGTTTGATTGTTTTCTCGACACAAACTGTGCACTTGCATTTGCACTAGATTCCCACCATACACCCTGGTGTGGTTAGTATCCTAATTATTAGGAGGAAGTGAGCCATCTGCCTTCATGAGTAACCCTCTGTATAAGCATGGCAAGACCTTATAGGATGTAAACTACCTATGTCTCTAGTGAGTACCTTCACACTTACATAGGAAAATACATCCACCAAATCGAACCCGTTCCACCAAACCCGTGATGGGCCTAGGATCTGGGTGCCTCAGCTGTTCTTACAAGACAGAGGAACGATTCAGATACCGAAATAGGCATCAACTTACACCCATGTTGTGGACCTTATGAGCTAAACCATGTCAAGCCATACCGGAGGCTACTAAAATAACCCGAAGATTAAGGCCACCAGGGGAAACATTTTTTATCTTTACTCCTACATACCATTGGTTAGCAGACCATGATGGGTGAACGTTGTTACTCGTATTTGTCTTTTTATTTTCATGACCATTCTTGTAGGATATGCCATTATGTTCGATGACAAATCCTCTTTGATAAGTGGGTCAATACAAATCAATGTCATTACCTACAATACCATCTTAAAATAGTCGCATCTAACCAAGATAGGTCGTCATGCTGCCCGACTGACAGCTTAGCATGTGTTTAACATAAATGGTGATGAATGAACATCACCATTTAGATGGTCAGTCTTAATCTTTGCAAGGTATCATGTTACTTCATGAAGAGATAATTTTAATATGGGTATGCTTGTATGCTACTTGTTAAATGCCTTAACATTTGTGATCATCTTACCTGCCCCTAGGCATCATACTGCCTATTCTGGGGGTAAGTTTTATGATTCCTTCCATTTCTTACCTTTTGCCTATTATTTCATATTGGTTACTAACTCATTCTCTTTTTGCTTTTCTTTTTCACTATGCATCATTTCATCATAATTACTATCATCATAGGACAATTGGCTTTAATGGATCAGTGTTCACCAAGGGGCATCTATCATGGAGCAACAGTTCATTTTAGAGTTAAAACTTTTTTAAAAAGTCTGAGCATGGTCAGAGCATTGATAGTGTAAAGACGGGGATGTTTTAAAATGAGGCATGCCTTAGTAATGCATGAAAGGATCAAGATAGGATACTGTCAAAGTGAATGGAAAGATCTGAGGATCATATGGACTAGTTGGGACAGTGCTGAAAGGGAATCATTCACTAAGAGATATAGAGATACCGCTCTTTTGCTTCAAGTTTGTTTATATGTTAGTTTGTTGCAAGCAGCCTCTCAGTTTTAAAAATCTAGTACACCGATGTTTCACTTTCAATCATGAAGACTTAGTCCTAACGGTTGATGAATACACTGCGTTACTCAACATTGAAAGGGCAAAGGTTGACAGGATATATTGCAAAACATTGAATCCTCCAACCTTCAAGAAAAGATTGGCTCAAATCCTAAGGGCAATAGAGTCTTGGATCGAGAGTCATATCAAAATAAAGGGGAACAGTGAATGCATCTCATAGGCTAGTTTTAGAGAAGCAATGGCAAGTATTGTTGACATCCAAAAAATCCAAGATATCTACGCTTTGGCAATATATGGTCTAGTTATATTCCTAAAGACATTAGGCTATGTTGAAACTATAGTAGTAGATATCTTTTCTTACTTGTGCTGTAACATTAATCCCACACCAACCATCCTTGCCGAAACTATTTGAGCTCTTAATTTTTGTAAGAAAATGGGAATGGGCCATTTCATCTAATGTGCATCGCTCCTTTAAATTTGGCTCATCAGTCACTTTAGCTCGGAAAAAAGTAGGACGTTACACTACTTCTTACCCAACTTTAGCCCTATCTTTAATATACTTAAAAAGGAATGGCCTCAAGACAAATCTTAAGAGCAATGGGTCTAAAAATTTTGAAACCTCAAGGGGGAGGAGGTAACATGGAAAACCTCTTGGTTTTTCCCATAAATGGTCATATACTAATGCGGAGATTGTAGTTGTGTACCGCTTATCGGATTATGGGGAAGTACTGGCTATGCCCCTCTTTTAGGTCTTCAATAATTCTAGTGTCGTCAATCCATCCCTTTCATCCAAGACTTAGAGTTATGGGATTTCGATTATGGTGAACCTGACTACAAGTCGAAAGTCCAGCTAGCCTTTCAAGCATGTAAACAAACTTGTTGCATGGAGAGATATTAGAGAGGAAGTAGTATAACCCCAGGATATGATGAATTAAAGATCTGTCACATTAATGATGTCGTGCTCTTTTCTGGTGTTGGGACATCATAAATGCTAATTGATGAATTTCCCTCTAAGGTTGAATTGCTGAAGTGAGAGTTCGAATAAGAGCAGGCGACTTTTGCTAAGGAGATTACTTCATTAAAAGAGGAAAATAGTCAATTGAAAATGGATCTCTACCTCAGGGATAGTGAGATGAGTAGGGCTGTCAAAGAGGATCTTGAGAGCTTGAAAAGAGACTATGTGGCCCTTAACAAAGTAAGCAAGTCTCGTAGACTTGGAAAGTCATTGGTCAAGTGGATGACATAAATTACTACTCTTGAGAAGAAACTACACCAATGGAAAGAAGCTATTAGGGTCAATAAGGAAAAACTTGTTAGAACCTAGGCTCTCGCATCAACTTATTGAAGGAGGAACAAATGATTAGAGGCTTGAGTCTCAGATTTGAGAGCAAACTAGGCCAAAAATGGAGTTCAGACACTCAGAATCCAAGACTTAGAGCATTCTCTTCAAGTTTGCCAAGATCAAGTTGACACACTAGTGAGAGCCTTCGAATAGTGAGAGCAAGAATGGCTTCAAGTGGTTGATCACATATGCCAAAATCATCAGGACTATCTTTGTTGTCTCACAGAGCAAATCTAGGCAGCTTAGTTAGAGGCTGAGAGCATGATGGATGTAGCTCGATCCCTGACACATGATATCTTGCCCACTAGAGCCCATAAGCAAGAGTTGTTGTACTTCTTGGACCATGTAATTTAGCAATGTAACCATGTCAAGCATTTTAGAATGTAATCACATGTAATTAAGACATTTTGTAGTTTTAATGAAAGATGCTATTGGTAGAGCTATCCCTTAATCTAATTATCCTTTTTGCATTTACATAACTGACTTAATCCTTTCATGGTTTTTATTTATTCATCCTCATTACACCAAAAATATGCATGAACATACCATAAAGGCCTAATCCAAAAATAATTTAAAATAAAGGTGATCTAAAACACCAAATCTACAGTTCACCATCGGTGCAACACTAGCAATCATTAAAAAATGATGGAAAATGATCACCAGGCCTGCATCGAAAGACTCAAACTCATATATAGAAAGTCCCAAGAGTAGGCACTCTGTAAAAATAAGGAACTTCAAGCACAGATCACTAAGCTAACTAAATTGTTGTCTAATATGTTGTAAAAAAAAGGCAAATAAGCGTAGTGAGATGAGGAAAGAACCGACCCACCCTGAAAGCAATTTGAATGTTGGTACTAAGGCCACCAATGTTTAAGAAGGGCACTTCATGGGCAACACCCTCCGACAATGAACATTTCACCATCTCAGCTATTTATCTATATCTATCCTACAACAGTGTCCCACTTAATTCAAGGATTTTAAGGCACAGGCTCTTCACCATCAAGGCCTATAGTCCCGGACCTCGATGAGCACATGGAGCAAGAGGAAACAAAGAGGCCCTCAAAAAATGATGAGGACTTGGACAAGTATTACTCATTAGAGAAATGCCTTCAAGATGTGGAAGAAAGTAACAAATTTGGAATCATAGACACAAAGGTGTTAGGGCTAGTTTCAAGCCTCGTCATCTCACCCAAGTTTAAAGTGCCTGATTTTGAAAACTATAATTGGACTATTGACCCTACTGGCCATCTTCGCATGTACTATCATAAAATGGCTGGACATGAAGAGAATGAGAAGCTACTGATCCATTGCTTCCAAGATAGTCTGACTAGGGTAGCCCTCCGATGGTACATAGGACTTAATCCTACAAAAATTCAGACATGGGCAGACCTGGCATGTGCATTCCTTTAATAGTATAAGCATATGTCTGATTGGATTCCTGATAGTCTTTCTCTCATGAACATGGACAAGAAATCTTATGAGAGTTTTAGACAGTATGCTCAAAGATGGAGGAAAGAGGTAGTTCAAGTTCACCATCCTCTAACTAAAAAGGAAATGACAGTTATGTTTGTTGGCACCCTACAAGCTCCTTACTACAACAGGCTAGTAGGAAACACCATGAAAAATTTCACTGATATCATATCAGGTGAAATGATTGAGAATGCCATCAAAAGTGACATGATATCCATCAAGAAAGCATCTGGATCAGTCAAAAAGATAGTAAATAAAGGTAAGGAGAAGTGAATGCTGTAGGCGAGAATCATGCTAGGTTTAATCAAAGTCGGCATCCAGCACAGCCTTTATACTTCCCAAGCACATTGAATATGGGTCTTGCCCCTTACTTATCAGCACCGTAACCAGTCCATGCTACCGGGTTTGCTTTTACAATGAATCCTAGGCAAAGTATGGCCCAAAATGCATAACCCTGTAATATGCACAATGCAAGCCATCTGAATAACCAACAAGCATTCTGAGAAAAGAAGCACTTTAAACCATTCCCTTACTCGTATAAAGAGACCTACTCTCGCTTATTGGTCGGCAAACTAGCGGCTTAAGTATTCATGAACCCAAGATTACCACCGTACCCCAAATGGCATGATAAGAACACTTATTATGAATACCACGAGTGAGTGTATGGCTACTCCATTAAGAATTGCACTTCTTTCAGAAGAAAGGTGCAGGGTTTACTATAAAAATGAGTGGTCAAGATTGAGCAAGGTTCTGGACCCAATGTAAGGGCCAACCTACTCTCTAATCATGCTGAACCAAGAGTGAATGCAATAATCGATGGAAAAGGCCATCGAATTAAAAGAAGTGTGGCAGAAGTCAAAACCCCAATGAGTAAGGTCTGGCAAACTTTCATGAAAATTAAAATAGTAATAGATAACAAATGTCAATGAAGAAATACCATTGATATATCTTGTTGCCACTGCAGTCAAGAACATGACTTGCAACATTGTCCATCATTCTTGAAGATGGTCCAAGCTAAGTTACTTAATGTAATCAAGAAGACAGAGGAAAGGATTGACAACTTCTGTGAGTTCCATATTATTTGCAGCCATTCTTTTTAAACTTGCAAAGAGTTTCACATATTGGTTCACAGAATGATGAACGAGGGTAGCATCGAATTCTATGATGAAAAGTAAGCCCCACTTACTGAGTCTGCAAATGTAACACCATCTATCAATGCACTAGAAGAAGAAGAGGCCAATCTCCCTTACAAGGTTGGAAGGCCATTGATTTTGTACAATAATCGACCAAGAGTTAAAGTTGACCCCATTCAGCCTCTGCCAAAAGATGATCATTCAACTTCCATCTCCCTTCCCGTATAAAGATGATAAGGCAGTTCCTTGGAACTATGAAAGCAAAATCTTAATTATCGGAGAATCTAGCCAACAAGCAATAAGTGTTGACCTTTTAGAGGTAAGTCACCTAACTTGGAGCAGCCGATGTTATGCCCTGACAACATTAAAAAATAGCACTCAGCAAGAGAATGCCAATCTCGTTTCTTAAGCACCAAAGTCTACAACTAAGAACTCATATTCGATAGCTCTCAAGGATCCAGTGAGCGAGAAAAAAGCTACAAAATTCCTCAAATTCATCAAGCACAGTGAATACAACATCGTTGATCAGTTGAGCAAGCAACTTACCAAGATATCTATGTTGTCGCTGCTATTGAATTCATAAGCTCATAAGAATGCCTTCCTCAAGGTTTTAAATGAGGCCTATGTCCCTTCTGACAGCTCTATAAGTCAGTTAGATTACCTAGTGAACAACATCATTGTCGATAATTTCATATCTTTCAGCAATGATGAAATCCTGCATGAAGGAAGAAGAAATTACAAGGCCCTCTATATCACCAAATATTGTAAAGGCACCACGTTGCCCAAGGTGCTCATTGATAACGAGTCAGCTTTAAATGTAATACCTAGATCATGCTTGAACAAGCTTTTTATTGACGTCTCTCATATCCAAAATATTTGTATGATTGTGCAAGCATTTGATGGAACTTACCGAAATGTTGTCAGGAATATCACTATTCCACTCAAAATCAGCTCATGTACATACAAGGTTGACTTTCACATGATGGACATTGCTCTATCATATAATTGCCTATTAGGAAGGCTGTGGATTCATTCTACTATAGCAATGCCATCATTTTTACACCAAAAGCTAAAATTCATCATTGAGAATAAAATTGTAAGTATTAGAGGGGAGAAAGATATCATTGCTACTACCTCAACTGATGCCCCATATGTTAAACCTGATGAAGATGGCCCAAAATCTTTTCCAAGCCTTCGAGTTCGTTAATGCTACTTATATCAAAAAGGGATTGCCAATAGTCTAGCCTCACCTATTAGAGAGCACTCACATGGGTTTGAAGTTGACTGTTGCTAAAGATGCCTAGGCTAGAAAAGGACTTGAAAAATGCCTTCAAGGGATTGCTAAAACCTTGAAAGTGGTTAACCAAATCGATAAAAGGGGGTTAGGATTCAAGCCCAGTGCACAGCAAAGAAGTAAAAAAGCTTAGAAGAATTATGAAAGAAGAATGGCTCATTTGTCAGGAAGAGACATGGAGGATGAGCTAATGATATTCCCACCACTTTGGGAAAATTTTTGCCTAAAAGGACCTGTAAATACTAGCTTCGCTAGTGCTATGCTTATATTGAACAAAACATTCGAGGATATCTCCATCAATACGATTGGTAAGCCAAAGATGCCAACTACAAGTCTAGAAACTGGCTTGTGCCCTCCAAGGTTTATTCCAAGTGTTTGGACTGAGACCGAGATTCCTATACTGTTCAAGTCTATTTCAAAGTAATGCTATGAACTAAACCTACATGCTCTCACCCAAAAACATTGTAGGATCCTCTATATAGGTAGCTTTTATTAAGTATTATCAATGAAAGTAACTAAGCATTTTGCATTTATTCTTTGTGTTCATAATTTTTGTCAACCTTACACTTTTTTTCTTTTCTTCCACCTATATTATTCTTTTCCATATTTTTAGGTACCCCAACGAATGTGACATGAATGTTCATACTAAAACTTTAAGAATTGATTTTGAGCAACCGATTTGTGCCGATGAGGTCGAATCTGAAGAGGACCTTGAAGAGAACCCTATACCCTTAAACCTATTGAGACTGGTTGAATAGGAAGAAAAACAAATCTTACTTCATGAAAAATCCACTGAAACCATAAAGCGTGGAGCAGAAGAAAACCAAAAAGAAGTCAAAATCAAAACCTCTATAAAGCCATCAACTTGAGCTGAACTAATAAGTCTCCTTCAAGAATATCGAGATGTGTTTACATGGTCCTATCAAGACGTGCCTGGACTAGATACAAACATTATGGTTCATAAACTTTCCCTCAAACCTGAATGCAAACTAATCCAACAAAAGTTAAGGAGGATGAAACCAGAAATGCTCCTTAAGATCAAGGAAAAAGTCAAAAAGCAATTTGGAGTAGGATTTCATGAGGTAGCCAAATATCCTGAATGGGTAGCCAACATAGTCCTAGTTCCTAAGAAGGACGGTAAAGTGCGAATATGTATGGACTATAGGGACTTGAACCAAGCTAGCCCCAAGGATAATTTTTCTCTGCCTCACATTGATACCTTAGTAGACAACACTGCCAAAAATGCAATATTTTCTTTCATGGATGGGTTATTGGGCTATAATCATATCAAAATGGCAGCTGAAGACATGGAAAGGACCACTTTCGTGACCACGTAGGGGACTTTATGCTATAAGGTGATGCCTTTCGGGTTAAAGAATGTCAGGGCAATTTACCAAAGGGCTATGGTAACATTGTTCCATGATCTTATGCATAAGGAAATCGAGGTCTATGTGGATGATATGATCGCCAAGTCAACAAAAGAGAGTGAACACGTTGCCAACCTGCAAAAACTCTATAAAAGGCTTCGTAAATACCAGCTTAAGCTAAATCTTTCCAAATGCACATTTGGTGTCACCTCTGATAAATTATTAGGGTTCCTTGTGAGCGAGAGAAAAACAGAGGTGGATCCTAACAAGGTTAAGGCTATTCAAAACCTACCACCACCTTGAACTCAAAAGGAAGTGAGAAGTTTCTTAGAAAGATTGAACTACATAGCCCGATTCATATCTCAGTGGACTGACAAATGCGATTCAATTTTTAAGCAGCTGAAAAAACAAAATCCTGGAGAATGGAGTCAAAGGTGCCAAGAAGCTTTCGATAAGGTCAAATGTTAACTTTTAAACCCTCTAGTACTTATGCCACTAGTGCCCGGACGACCACTAATTCTGTATCTATTAATCCTAGAAAAGTCGATGGGCTGTGTATTAGGACAACATGATGAATCAGGAAAGATGGAACAGGCTGTCTATTACTTGAGCAAGAAATTTACAGAATATGATCCATTCTTAGAGAATCTATGTTGTGTTTTACCTTGGTTAGCCCAAAGGTTAAGGCAATACATGTTGCACCATACTACATGGTCAATTGCCAAGCTTGATCCCATCAAGTAGTTGTGCGAAGCCCCCACCTTGTTTGGAAGATTAGCTAGATGCCAAGTTATACTTTCTGAGTACGATATCGTGTATGTGAACCAGAAAGCCATTAAAGGTAGTGCAATAGCAGACTTTTTGGCAAGCCTAGTCATAGATGATTATTAGCCTTTAAACTTTAAGTTCCCTGACAAAGACTTGATATGGATATTCAAGGCAGAGAACACTGTCAAATGTGGGTCATCATGGAGGATGTACTTTGATGGAGCTTCAAATGCACTGGGGCATGGAATTAGGGCAATTATCATCTCACCTGAGGGAAACCATTACCCCTTCACTGCCAAATTAAACTTTGATGCACCAATAACATAGCCGAATATGAGGCCTGCATCATGGGACTCTAGGCAACCATTGAAAGGGGCATCAAACATTGCAAGTGTTTGAAGATTCAGCCCTCGTCATTTACCAACTAAAAGGAGAATGGCAAACACATGATGCTAAACTGATCCACTATGGAATCTGATATCGGACCTCAAGAAAGAGTTTAATGATATTAGCTTTCAACATCTACCTCGAAAAGATAACCAAATTGCTAATGCCTTGGCCACTTTATCTTCCATGTTTAAAGTCAGTCAAGAATCGGACATTGCTCCTATCCAAATGAGTATCTTTTCAACCTTGGCACATTGCCAGAATGTTGAAAAAGAGAAAGACAGTTTGCCATGGTGTCATGACATCTTTCAGTACATTAAGAATCAATAGTACCCAGAAGGCACCACTGAAGCTGATAAGAGAACCATTAAACAATTAACTACGAACTTTATTTTGGATGGTGAGATTTTGTACAAAAAAGACTAGGATCTAGTGTTACTCTGATGCGTGGAAGCCTCCAAAACTAAAAGAATACTTGAAGAAGTTCACGAAGGGATTTACGGTATGCATGCTAATGGGCACCGAATGGCAAGTCATGAGATCAGGTTATTATTGGTTGACTCTTGAAAAGGATAGAATTGACTATGCTCAAAAGTGTCACAAATGCCAAATCTACGCCGACAATATGCATGTCCACCAATACCTCTACATGTTATGATAGCTCCATGGCCCTTTTTCCATGTGGGGCATGGACATGATTGGACCGATTACCCCTAAGGCTTCTAATGGGCATCACTTTATTTTGGTGGCAATCAATTACTTCATCAAATGGGTAGAGGCAGCTTCTTATGCCAACATCACCAGATCTATCGTGTGCAAATTTGTGAAACGGGACATCATCTATAGTTATGGTTTTCTCGAACAAATCATTACTAATAATACGTACAACCTAAAAAATAAGATGATGCAAGCAGTTTGCTCTTAGTTCAAGATTCAACATTGAAATTCCATCCCATACTATTTGAAGATGCATGAAGCAGTTAAAGTAGCTAACAAGAATATCAAAAAGATAGTTGAAAAGATGGCTAAGACGTATAAGGCTTGGCATGGGAAGTTGACTTTTGCCTTACATGCCTATCGCACAGTAGTACGACCTTCCATGGGTGCCACCCTATTCTCTTTGGTCTACGGCATAGAGGTTGTCTTGCCAATTGAAGTTAAAATCCCTTCATTTTGAGTCCTGATGGAATCGTAACTTGAAAAGGCTGAATGGGTTAAAAACTGATACGAGCAGCTTAATCTCATCGAAGAAAAAAGAATCAAAGCTATCTGTCATGGACAGATGCATCAAAAGTGCATGATGAGAGCCCATGATAAAAAGGTCCATCCTCGTCAGTTTTGAGAAGGTGACCTGGTGCTCAAACAAATTCTCCTGATACATAAAGATACTCATGAAAAATGGAACCCAAATTGGGAAGGGCCATACATGGTGAAATACATATTCTCTAGAGGAGCTCTAATCTTTACTGAGATGGATGGCAGCAACCTACCCAACCCTATGAATTCTGATTCTGGTAAGAAGTACTATGCCTGAAAGGACCTTAGAATGAAAACCCAAAAGGGCATCCTATTAGTCCCTCACCTACCACCTACAAAAAAATCCAAAATCCAAAAAAAAAAAAAACAAAACAAAACAAAAAATAATAAAAAAAGAAGAAAAAAGAAAACCAACTTAAGTTGAAAACCCGATAGGGCAGCTTAAGTGATCAGACCTCTTCATTCCAACAAAGCCAAGCCCAAACTATTATTAGCCTAAAACTAATCTTTCCCATATTCATAACTCTAACCAAGACATCAAGTCATAACCTAACTCATCTATTTTCTATTGACAAACACCACCAAAACCTCATCCATGCTTGCACTCAAAAAATGGAAACTACCTAACTTTAAGGCCTTCATTCCACCATAGGGCAATCTAAGGGATCTTCTTATGAGCCGCCAGCACCAAAAGAATCAATTGCTCAAAAGAACTCTTCAAAAGCACTCAGTGGAGAATTCATGTCATTAGCATCAGAGCCAATCGACCAGGAAGACTTCTCATATCTCTTTTGTATTTCAAAACCTTCCATAATCTTATAACTTTATGACAAAGTGTACCCTCTTTCTTTGAATAAAAATATTATTTGATTTCTCATAGTATCTTTTCGTAGCACTGCATTTCATGTGCATCATGTTTATCATTTAATTGATAATGCTTGATAAACAAACAAAACTGATAACATGATTTCCTAGCACTACTTTGAAAGATAGAACTTTGCAGGGACTTTGTTTTATGTTTAAACACCAAGAATAAACTCTTAGGGCCATAATTGATCCTGCCTTGGGACCTACATCTGGAGAATATGCTTAAAACCTCTTCAGTAAGTGGTCATGGACCTTCTGTACCTTCGAAGGGGGAACAATCTTAACATTTAAAGCCTCTAAAAATCTAGAGCAAGATTGACGAACCCTGGGCAAAAGAAGCCCAAAACTAGCCATTGGATTAGGCCTTTAAACTCATCATCTTTGCATCAATTAGGCAGGCATTTGCATCTCCATGCATTATGCAGCATTAATATTTTACAGGTATCAGCTTCCATATGCAAAAGTCAAATTTGTAGGAAACCTAAGGTACCATTTTTTGATTTCAAAAAACCTCAAAAAACCTTAAGTAAGTACCTTTGACCTTATATGCTTATTGAAAATCACCCAAGAAAGATATCTAAACTACCTACCTCAGTTCTCAAAGAGCAGGATGCTTATCAAAGCTCGTACAAGGTTGTGGCAACTACCTACCTCAATCCTCAAAGAGCAGGACCTTTCATACTTCAAAGCCCACACAAATTGGTGGCAACTACCTACCTTAGTCCTTAAAGAGTAGGATGCTTCCCTACCTCAAAACCCACACAAGCTGGTGGCACCTACCTATTTTAGTCCTCAAAAAGCATGACGCTTATCAAAGCCCACACAAACTGGTGGCACCTGTTTACCTTAGAGCTGGACGTCTTTTTTCACTAACCTTAAAGCCCACACAAGCTAGTGGCACTTGTCTACCTTAGTCTACGTAAAGCTAGACGTCTTTCTTTACCTACCTTAAAGCTTATACAAGCTAATGGCACCTATTTGAAAAAATAAAAAAATAACCTAGCAAAGAGGTCAAAGCCTACAAAACTCATTAAAATCTTTTTTTTTTTTGTAAGTTGTTTAACCTATCTCGACATGATACTAAATAACGCTTCATTTCTCAGTAGGCACACAAATCCATCATCCCATCTGAACAAAATGGTATCTATTTGTCTTTGCCATATTCCAAATACTTAGCAACGGCCAAAAAAGGGCAGTTGCAGACACTTCATTTTGTCTGAACTAGTTTTTGGCAACCTAGGAGTTAGGTAAAAGATGATAAAATCAAAAAATAGAAATAAAAGCTGGGGGATGATTGTAGAGCATCGTGTCACCAGGCACTATTAGGTGACATGATGCCAGGCAGAAAAAAGTTTTTTGGAAAAGTTTAAAATGCCTATGGGTCGTATTAAAGAAAATGTAAAAGTGACACATCAAAGGCCACTTTTCATGATGTTACCAAGGTCATTTAAATGAATACATAAATCAATTTCCTATTGTTTGTGACGAAGTTAAGGTAAATCGGGAGGCCACAAGTACATACAAGTTATATTAGGGTGCAAGTATTTAAGGTGCAAGTATTGATACGAGGCCTTTACAGTGTGAAAAAACTTGAATTTTTACATCTAGTATCGATACAAGAGGGTTTGGTATCGATACCTAAGGTGTGGTATCAATACCTTGCATGTTTGTATCGATACAGACCTTGACAGTAGCTAAAGTTGTGATTTTTGCAAAATGTATCGATACACAAGCATGAATATCAATACAAATCCATGGAGTATCGATACTGGCCTCTAAGTCTTGAGACTGAAAACATTTTTTACTCTTATTATCGATACACAACTCATTGTATCGATACTCAAGAGTAAAAAGTACCTTGTGTATCGATACAACATGTTTTGTATCGATACGCTAAGGCCTTTTTGTCTAGTTTGAGCCATTTTTCAGCCTTTGAAAACCCGATTTAAACATGTTTTTGCACCAAAGAACTATCATAAAACATTACAAACCTCAACTATGGATTCATTAACAGATTCTAATAAATTTTGTGGAGTCTAAACAATTAATGACAAAGGTCACTTTTATAAGATATATAGGTGTAAGAGGGTATGGCAGGCATATCTCCAGCTGCAAGCTTTCACAACCTTTCTGCCTTCTTGCTCAACATGGCAGAACCAATAAAAAGAAAGTCAACTGAGCATGGTAGCTAGATGTGTCCCCTGGTATAGAAGAAAAAAATAAAAAATGCCCTTTGAATTGTTTTCTAAAAGGAAGGCTGAACATTGAATTAAGGAAAGAACCAGCTATCTCAGAAAAAACACTAACAACTATCTAAAAAAAAACTCTCTCAGCTATCAAAGAAGTTCTCCAGCAATCCCAGAAAAACTACCCATCCATCCCCATAAATCCTCTAGCCACTTTAGCTTCAAAAAATCACCAAAACACTATTCCATTGCCTTTCACCCTCAACCAACCTCCATTCCTGTAGCTCCCTAAAACCACCACTAGAACACCTTCAAAAACTTAACGTTTCACTCACTTTCATCCTAAAAACACCCCATCAGCAACCATATTACCAAAAGGCTTTTTTCTTTCACCCTTTTTTGCTAAACAATAGCAAAAAGAAGGAAAAACTGAGCTTAAAGCCATTGTATTAAAAAATGAGGAAACCTCAAGCTTTTGCAATTATATTTTTTACCTTGTTTCATATATTTACTATTTTGATCATCCATTTCATTTTAGTGAACCCTTCATGTTGCCATGACCCTCCTAATACTCCTATGCATCTTTGTTGCCTTGGTTGTAGTAGTCCTAGGATCTTGATGACCCTCTTGACACCATGATGTTGTAGGATTCATAAACTCACCATGATTCATTTTCATCACTATACAACCTTTTTTCATGCACCTTTTGCCACGTTATTCACATGCTCATTTCTTATTTAAATGGCCATCTTCATGTGTCTTAGTATGTTCAAATATTTTTCTTATGCTTTAAGGAGACTCATGAAATAAAAATGCTATCTTAACAACTCCAACATCCACTTCTTTGTATAAGCATGTTTATATCATTTTCATGCACCCTATTTGTCATCTTCTTGAATCTATATTACCCATTTCCATGTCAAAATGTCATCATTGCTTGTTTGCATGTTTAATCCATTTTTATCTTTGTATTTATTGTATTTTGTTCATGATATCTCCATTAAAACGCTTGCTTGTCTCTTACAAACTGATTTTTAAAAAAATCCCTAAGTTAAGTTCATGCTACCTCCAATAGATGAAGAATAGCATGGACTTAATGTTTTTATTAAATTGGTCTCCCAATCTTGGGGCTAAATCAACATTTTAGCTATGTATTTCATGGTGAAATACGTTTATTTTTCAAAAAAAAAGAAAATCTGTTTTAGTATTAAACCTCGATCTTGAGTCTCATGTTCATTTGGTGACATGGTCAATGAGTTGTTCCATCATCCTAAACTACTCCGAGAATATGGAATAAACTTGTGAAGCCCGTGTTACTTGCTGTCGTAGACGTTCAAACGTCCTAGACCTGAGCCTATCTGCAAAAAATCAAAATATCGAATAATCCTCTATTTTTGCTCTAGTAGCACTGTAGTCTAAACTTGAAAAATTATTTTTGAACCACAAAATATTTTCTTTGATTTTTCTAATATTTTTCCATTAAAAAGCATCGAATTACTTTTCTAACGGTATTTGCCCTCGGATCATCCCGAATGAGGGAGTTATGATTTTTCAAACTTTTGCGGTCTGAAACCTGTAGAACCAGCATGTAACATTCTATTTTGGGCCATTACAGCCCACCATTGATTTTTACGAAATTTCCAAAAAATTTTCCCCAAAATTTCACAAAATTCCCTTTTCGAAAAGGTATTATCTATGATCTAACGATCCTAGATAAACTTACAATGATTTTTCAAAATCCATCATGCCTTTTTAATTATGAATGCTGCCAGTGCTGAGAGGAACCTAATTTCTAAAATTGATTCCACTTAGAAAGTGATTTTTTAGATTTTTTGGAATATTTTTATATTAAACCTTATTGAGTAACTTTCCAACGGTACCCCATTTACCCTTTGAAATCTTTGGATGCACACGAACAAATCCAAAAATGGAGACGACACAATGCTCTCCCCTATTTTCCACCTAATTTTCCAATCCCCTTTTTTATCAAGATATTTGGATGTCTCAAAAATGTGCCCGACTAATTCCCCCACAACATCAACCCCCTTTGACCCAGATCAAGATTAAAATACAAAAAATAGGATTTCACATTAAAATTTTCGCTTGTGGAGATACTCCAACTCTATTACTCCAAAGGGGATACTCCAACCCCATTTTTAATTAAAAAATTCAAATTTTCTCTCTTTTCCTAAATGTTTTCCTAACTCTGGAGATACTTCAGCCCCACTACTCCAAAAGGATACTCCAACCCCATTTTTAAAAAAAATAATAATAATAAATTTTTTTTTATTCCTAACTATTTTCATGACACTATTTTAGGGGACACTCTAACCCCACTTCTCTAAGAGGATACTCCAACCCTGCTTTTACTTAAAAAAACCTAAAATTTTCTCTCTTTCGGATGCCTCAAATTGTATTGATAAAAATTATCTGTGTTCTTCCAATTACCACCGAATCTAAATTGGTCTCTAAAATTATCATTTAGGTTATTCTTCAATAATCGAAGGCAATTATGAGATACATTTCGATCGCCCCTCCGTTTTTTATGTTTTTTTCTTGTGATTGCTTATTTATGATATTATTATATTTCTTATTTTTTACCTTACTAAATTATTTCCTTTTGTAGTGTTATTGTGCATTCATATTTAAAATTTGTTTTCTTATAAAATTTACAAGATGATGTTTTGTCTTGGTATCTCTTTAGTGCCTAATGCAAAACATCCAATTTTTAAATCCAATCCAGACATTGTTTTCATAAAAAATCCCTATGTTCCTCATATCTCTGAGGTTCATAGGTGATCTAATTTTCTTTAACAAAGAAAACCCTCAA
The DNA here is from genome assembly GCA_038381775.1 of Adansonia rubrostipa. Classification (NCBI taxonomy): domain Eukaryota; kingdom Viridiplantae; phylum Streptophyta; class Magnoliopsida; order Malvales; family Malvaceae; genus Adansonia; species Adansonia rubrostipa. The sequence goes on from JBBYHM010045353.1 coordinate 19,485, forward strand.
ATTTACATTTTCTAAAACTTCATGCATTAAAGAGGATTATATCTAAATAGAGACCAAATGGAACCAATTTAACCGAGAACCAAAGTGAGATATAGTTAGTAGGTACCGATTTGGGTTGTTATGTGGATGTTAGTCCTTCCCTGCGTGTAACCAAATCCAGAGCCCAACCAACGAATCTCTGGACTTTGTAGACCTTGAAATCAGTGTTTCAAGTTTCATAACTCATAATATTGTTTTCAATAGGCCCAATCTTGCCTAGCCTAAAATAATCGATGATGACTCCAAGTTTATGGCCACTTTATGATGGCCATTCGGGTCAATTGGATAAGCGACTCGTTCAATGATCCTTATCCTCTTTATATCATCATGCCTAATCCACATCCCAATCAAAGGATAGCTCAAGGCTCGATCATAATCAACCATTAATTAGTTTTAAGTCAAGCGTGTTATACCCTTCAGATCATTCAAAGTTTTAAAGGTCACACACGTGGTGACAATCATAATTACTGTCATCATGGGACAATTGGCTCTAATGGGTTAGTGTTCCCCAAAGGGCGTCTAGCATGGAGCAACAGTCCACTTCAAAACTAAAGCCTTTTGAAGAAGTTCGGGCATGGTTTGAGCACCGATAGCATAAAAATAAAGATGCCCTTAAACCGAGGCATGTCTTAATAGTGCATGAAAGGATCAAGATAGGGTACCATCAAAATGATTGGCAAGATCTAAGGATTGTATGGACCAATTGGGACAATACGAAAAGGAATCATTCACTAAGAGATACAGAGACATCACTCTTCTACTTCAAGTTCGCTTGGATGTGGATATGTTGCAAGTGGCCTCTTAGTTTTGGAATCCAACATACCGGTGCTTCATTTTCAACCATAAAGATTTGGTCCCTATGGTTGATGAATACACTGCGTTACTCAACATTAAAAAAGCAAAGGTCGACATAATATATTGTAAAGCATTGAATCCTTCACCCTTCAAGAAAAGATTACCTCAAATCCTTAGGACAACTGAGTCTTGGATTGAGAGTCATATCAAAACAATAGGGAACAGTGAATGCATCTCATGGGCTAGTTTGAAAGAAGAATGGCAAGTACCATTGATATCCAAAAAACCCAAGATATTTACGCTTTGGCAATATATGGTCTGGTTATATTCCCCAAAATATTAGGCTATGTTGAAGCCACGATAGCAGATATCTTTTCTTGTTTATACTATAACATCAATCCCACCCTGACCATCATTGCTGAAACTATTTGAACTCTTAATTTTGTAAGAAAATAGGTATGAGTCATTTCATTGGGTGTACACCACTCCTTTCGAGGTTGAATTGCTCAAACAAAAGTTCGAATAAGAAAAGGTAACCTTTACCAAGGAGATTGCTCGACTAAAGAGGAAAATAGTCAATTGAAAATGGACCTCTATCTCAGGGATGGCGCAATGAGCAAGGCTATCAAGGAGAAAAACCACCTTAAAAAGGATTTCGAGAGCTTAAAAAGAGACTATATGGCCCTTAATAAAGTATGCAAGTCCCAAAGACTTAGAAAGTCATTGGTCGAGTAGAGGACCAAAATTACTACTTTCGAGAAGGAACTACACCAATGGAGAGAAGCTACTAGGGTCAATAGGGAAAAGCTTGTTAGAACCCAGGCTCAAGTCCAGGATTTGAGAACCAACCAGGCCAAAAATGGGGTTCTGACACTCAAAATTTAAGACTTACAGCATTCTCTTCAAGCATGCCAAGACTAAGTCGACGCATTAGTAAAAACCTCTGAACAGTGGGGGTAAGAATGGCCTAAAGTGCTTGATCACACACGCTGAAATCATCAGGACTATCATCGCCATCTCACAGAGCTGATCTAGGTAGCTTAGTTGGAGGCCGAGAACATAATGGATGTAGCCTGATCCCTGACAAGTAATATCTTGCTCATCGAAGCCCATGAGCAAGAGTTATTATTTTCTTAGACCAGGTAATCAAGTAATGTAACCATGTCAGGCCTTTTTAAATGTAATCATATGTAATTAAGACATTTTGTTGCTTTAATAAAAGTACTATTGGTAGAGCTGTCCCTTTACCCAATTGTCCTTTTTGCATTTGCATAACTAACCTAATCACTTCATGGTTTTTATTCACTCATGCTCATTGCATTAAACATATGCATGAACATACCATAAAGGCCTAATCCAAAAATAATTTAAAGTGAAGGTGATCCAAAACACGAAATCTACAGTTTGCCATTGGTACAACACTCACAATCATTGAAAAATGATGGAAAACGATCACCAGGCCCAGATCGAAAGACTCAAACTCATGTATAGAGAGTCCTAAGAGTAGGCACTCCATAAGAATGAGGAACTTCAACCACAGATCGCTGAGCTAACTAAATTACTATCCAATGTATTGAATGATAAAAGGTAGACGAGCGCAGTTGAGATAGAGAAAGAATCAGCCCACCTTGAAAGCAATTTGAATAGTGGTATTGAGGCCATCAATGCTCGAGACAAGGCACTACATAAACAGCACCCTCCAGCAACAAACATCCCATCAACTCAGCCATTTATTTATATCAATCCTACAACAGCATCCCACTTAATTCAAAGATTTCAAGGCACGGGCTTTTCACTATCAAGGCCTATAGTCCTAAACCTTGATGTGCAAATGAAGTAAGAGAAAACAAAAAGGCCTTCAGAAAATGATAAGGACTTGGACAAATATCACTCATTAGAGAAGCGTCTTTGAGCTGTGAAAGGAAGTAATAAATTTGGAATCATGGATGCAAAGCCATTAAGGCTAGTTTCGAGCCTTGTCATCCCATCCAAGTTTTTTGAAAAATATAATGAGATTACTGACCCTACTGCCCATCTTCGCATGTACTGTCATAAAATGGCGAGACACGAAGAGAATGAAAAGTTATTGATCCATTACTTCCAGGATAGTTTGATTAGGGCAGCCTTCTGATGGTACATAAGACTTGATCCCGTAAGAATTCAAACATAGGTAAACTTGGCATGTGCATTCCTTTAATAGTATAAGCATGTGTCTAATTGGGTTTTGAATCATCTTTCTCTCATGAATATGGAGAAGAAATCTTTCAAGAGTTTTAGATAGTATGCTCAGAAAAGGAGGAAGGAGGAAGCTCAAGTTCACCCTCCTCTAACTGAAAAAGAAATGACAATTATGTTTGTTGGCACCCTATGAGCTCCTTACTACAAAAAGCTAGTAGGAAACGCCATGAAAATTTTCACTGATATGGTCATATCAGGTGAAATGGTTGAGAATGCCGTTAAGAGTGACAGATTGAGGAAGTATATGGATCATTCAAAATGATAGCAAATAAAGGTAAAGAGAGGGAAGTGAATGTTGTAGTTGAAAACCATGCTAGGTTTAATCAAAGTCTACATCCAGCACAATCTATGTACTTCCCAAGCATGTTGAATATGAGTTTTACCCCTTAATCATCAGCACCGCAACTAGTCCACACTACTAGTTTTGCTCTTGCAATGAGCTTTTCACCAAATCCTATCCAAAGTGTGACCCAAAATGCATAGCCCTGCAATATGCACAATGCAAGAGCTCTAAATAACCACTAAGCACCTCGAGAAAAAGAGCACTTTAAACCATTCCCTTACTCGTATAAAGAGATTTACTCTTACTTATAGGCAGGCAAATTAGTGGCCCTACTATTCACAAACCCAAGATCACCACTGTGCCCTAAATGGTATGATAAGAACGCTTATTATGAATACTACAAGGGAGCACCAGGCCACTCCATTGATAACTGCACTTCATTCAAAGAAAGGTGCAGGGTTTACTAAAAAAAGGAGTGATCAAGATTAAGCAAGGTCCTAGACCTAATATGAGGGCTAACCTACTCCCTAATCACGTTGAACCAAGATTGAATGCGATAATCGACTGAAAAGGCTATCGAATTAAAAGAAGTGTAGGAGAAGTCAAAACCTCAATGAGCAAGGTCTGATAGGCTTTCGTGAAAACTAAAATAGTAATAGATAACAAAAGTCAAAGAAAAAATGCCATTGATACATCTTGCTGCCACTGCAATCAAGAACACGACTTCAACATTGTCCATCATTCTTAAAGATGGTTCAAAGAATGATAGATCATCCAAAATCGAGTTTTATAAGGAATGGGATAGACATGACAATCCATCTATCAATGCCACTGATGAAGAAAGACTCACTGATGGTCAGATCTTTAGTTATTTGTCTCTTATGGGTATAAAAAAAATCTAATAAAAGTTTTAGGCAGTACACTGTAAGATGGATGGAGGAGGCTGCCCAGATTCATTCCTTACTGATAGAAAAAGAGAGGATTGTTAGATTCATCGACATGTTGCAAGCCCCTTATTACGAAAAGGTAGCGACAAGCTTCTCGAAGAACTTCGCAGATGTGGTCATACTCTGTAGGAGGATCAATAAGGCCATGAAAAATGAATTGAATAGAAAAAATATCTATAAGGACAAAGGGAAATGAAAGATGAAGGCTAATAAGCAATCAAAATCCAGCGCTGAAACCAGCTCATCTCAAACTCGTGCTGAGTCAGACCTAAAGGAAATGATCATTAAAGAAAACTGTGAGATTGTGGGAAACATAAAAGAAGTTCAGATGTCAATGAATTTGGTTTGGCAAATCCTGGTGCAAGCTAATCTACTTAATGCAACCGAGAAAATAGAGGAAATGATTGACAACTTCTATGATTTCCATGATATTTATAGCCATACTCTTTAAACATGAAAAGAGTTTCGTATAATGGTTCAAAGGATGATGAATGAGGGTAGCATCGAATTCTATGATGAAAAACAAACCCTACATATCGAGTCTGCAAATGCAACACCATCTGTTAATGCACTAGAGGAAAAAAAGGGCAATCTTCCTTACGAGATTAGAAGGTTATTGATTTTGTACGACAATCGACCAAGAGTTAAAGTTGACCATGTTTAGCCTCAGATAATCATTCAACTTCCATTTCCCTTGCCGTATAAAAATAATGAAGTAATTTCGTGGAACTATAAAAGTAAAACCTTAATCATCAGAGAATCTAGCCAGCAAACAACAAGTGTTGACCTTTTAGAGGCAAGTCACCTAACTTGGAGTGACAGATGTTATACCCCAACAGCACTGAAAAATGGCACTCAATAAAAAAATGCTAATCTCGTTTCTCAAGCGCCAAAGTTTACAACCAAGAACTCAAATTTGGTAGCTGCCAAGGATCTAGTAAGCGAGAAAGAAGCTACAAAATTCATCAAATTCATCAAGCACAGTGAACACAGCATCGTTGATCAATGGAACAAGCAACCTACCAAGATATATGTGTTGTCACTACTATTGAATCCAGAAGCTCACAGGAATGCCCTCCTCAAGGTTCTAAATAAGGCCTACGTCCCTTTCGACATCTTTATAAGTCAGTTGGATCACCTAGTGAATAATATCACTGTCGATAATTACATATCTTTCAGTGATAACGAAATCTCGCGCGGAGAAAGAGGAAATTACAAAGCCCTCTATATCACCACATATTGTAAAGACACCACATTGCCTAGAGTGCTTATTGATAATGGGTTAACTTTAAATGTAATGCCCACATCATGCCTGAACAAGCTCTCTATTGACATATCTCATATCCAGAATAGTCATATGATTGTGCAAGTGTTTGATGGTACTTACCAAAACAATGTGAGGAACATCACTATTCCACTCTAAATTGGCCCATGTACTTATGAAATTAACTTTCCTGTTATGGACATTGCTCCAACATATAACTACCTGTTGGAAAGGCCTTGGATTCATTCTACGAGAGCAGTGCCATCATTTTTGCACCAAAAGCTTAAATTTGTCATCTAGAATAAAGTCATCAGTATCGGAGGAGAAAAAGATATCATTACTGCTACCTCAACTGATGCTCCATAAGTTGAACCTGATGAAGATACCCTAAAATCCTTTCTCCAATCCTTCGAGTTTGTCAATGCTACTTATGTCAAGGAAAGGCCACTAATAACTCAGCCTCACTTATCAGAGAGTACTCATATGGGTTTGAAGTTGACTATCGACAAAGGTGCCCAGGTTAAAAAAAGACTCAAAAAATGCTTTCAAAGAGTTATTGAATCCTTGAAAGTGGTTAATTAGATCGACAAAAAAAGGGCTAGATTCAAACCTAATGCACAGCAAAAAAGAAAACAAGCTTAGAAAAAGCATGAGAAGAGATGGCCTGTTTGTCAAGACAAGACACAAGGATGAACCAATGAAGTTCCCACCACTTCGAGAATGTTTTTGTCAAAAGGGACATGTAAATACTGGTTTTGCCGACGTTGTGCTCATATTGAACAAGGGATTTAGAATTTCTCCATCAATGTGATTGATGAGCCAGAGATGTCAACCATAGTTCAGAGACTAGTCTGTGCCCCTCAGGGTTGTTCCAAATGTTTACGCGGAGACTGAGATTCCTATACTATTCAAGTCTATTTCAAAGTAATGCTATGAACTAAACCTACATGCTCTTGCCCAAAAACATTGTAGGATCCTTTGTATAGGCAACTTTTATTAAATATCATCAATGAAAATAACTAAACATTTTGCATTCATTCTTTGTGTTCGTAGTTTTTGTCAACCTTAGACCTTTCTTCACATATTTTTCCACCCATATTGTTTTTTTTCATATTTTCAAGTGTTCCAATAAGGATGACATGAATATTCATGCTGAAGCTTTAGAAATCAATTTTGAGCAACCGATCTATGTTAGTGAGGTTGAATCTGAAGAGGATCCTAAAAAGAACCCCGTACCCCTAAACCTACTGAGACTAGTTGAACAAGAAGAAAAACAAATATTACCCCATAAAGAACCCATTGAAACCATAAACCTTGGAAAAATTTTAAAATCGAAACCTCTATAAAGCCATTAACTCGAGCTGAACTAATAAGTCTCCTTCAAGAATATCAAGACGTGTTTGCCTGGTCCTATCAAGACATGCCTGGGTTAGATACCAATATTGTAGTTCATAAACTTCTCTCAAACTTGAATGCAAACCAATCCAGGAAAAGTTAAAGAGGATGAAACCAAAAATGCTTTTTAAGATTAAGGAAAAAGTTAAAAAATAATTTAAAGTTGGATTTCTTGAGATAGCCAATATCCTGAATGGGTAGCCAACATAGTCTTAGTTCCAAAGAAGGATGGTAAAGTGCGAATGTGTGTGGGCTACAAGGACCTAAACTGAGCTAGCCTCCAAGATAATTTTTCCTCTACCTCACATTGATACTTTAGTAGACAACACCACCAAAGATACACTATTTTCTTTCATGGATTTGTTTTCAGGCTATAATCAAATTAAAATGACAATTGAAGATATGGAAAAAACCACCTTCGTGACCATGTGAGGAACTTTCTGCTACAAAGTGATGCCTTTCGAGCTAAAGAATGCCTAGGAAACTTACTAAAGGGCTATGGTAACATTGTTCCATGACTTTATGCATAAAGAAATAGAGGTCTACGTGGATGACATGATCACCAAATGAACAAAAGAGAGTGAACATTTTGCCAATCTGCGAAAACTCTTTAAAAGGCTTCGTAAATACCTGCTCAAGCTAAATCCTGCCAAATGTACATTTGGCATCACCTCTGATAAATTATTGGGGTTTATTGTGAGCGAGAAGGGAATAGAGTTGGATTCTAACAAGGTTAAGGCTATTCAAAACCTACCACCATCATAAACTCAAAAGGTAATGAGAAGTTTCTTGGGAAGACTAAACTACATAACCTGATTCATATCTCAGTTGACAGATAACTATGATTCAATCTTTAGGCTACCAAAAAAACAAAATTCTAGGGAGAGGAATCAAGAATGCCCAGAAGCTTTTGATAAGGTCAAATGTTACCTTTTGAACCCTCTAGTACTTGTGCCACCAGTGCCCAAATGACCATTAATCCTATATATATATATCTATCCTAGACAAGTCAATGGCCTATGCATTAGGACAACATGATAAATTAGGAAAGAAGGAATAGGCTATCTATTACTTGAGCAAGAAATTTACAAAATATGAAAATAATTATTCATTCATAGAGAAGCTATGTTGCATTTTAGCTTGGACAACCTAAAGATTGAGGTAATACATGCCGTACCACACTACATGGTTAATCGCCAAGCTTGATCCCATCAAGTATTTATTCGAAACCCTTGCCTTGTATAGGAGATTAGCTAGATGGCAAATTATGCTTTCTAAGTATGACATTATGTGTGTGAACCAGAAAGCCATTAAAGGTAGTACAATAGCAGACTTTTTGGCAAGTCAAGCCATAGTTGACTATCAGCCTTTAGACTTTGAGTTTTCTCCTAAAGACTTGATATGCATATCCAAAGCAGAGAATACAATCAAGTGTGGTCGTCATGGAAAATGTACTTCAGTGGATCTTCAAATGCATTGAGGCATGTAATTGGGGCAATTCTCATCTCACCTGAGGGAAACCATTACCCTTTTACATCTAAATTGAACTTTGATTGTACCAACAACATAGCTGAATATAAGGCTTGCATAATGAGACTCCAAGCAGCCATTGAAAGGGTATTCGAACACTGTAAGTGCTTGAAGATTCAGCCCTCATCATTACCAATTGAAGGGAGAATGCCAAACACGTGATGCTAAACTGATCCATTATAGGAATCTAATATTAAAGCTCAAGAAAGAGTTTGATGTATTAGCTTTCAATGTCTACCTTAAGAAGAGAACCAAATTACTGATGCCTTAGCCACTTTATCTTTCATGTTTAAAGTCAATCGAGAATCAAACATTACTCCTGTCCAAAATGAGTACTCAACCCTGGCATATTGCTAGAATGTTAAAGAAGAAAAGGATGGTTTGCGATGGTATCACAATATCCTTTAGTACATTAATGACCAATGTTACCCAAAAGATGCCATCAAAGTTGATAAGAGAACCATCAGATGATTAACTATGAACTTCATTTTGGATGGTGAGATTTTATACAAGAAAGGTTGGGATTAAATGTTACTCGAATGCATGGATGCCTCCGAGGCCAAAAGAATACTTGAAAAAGTTTACAAAAGAATTTATGGAATGCATGCTGATGAACACTGAATGGCAAGATAAGTCATGCAGTCAAGTTATTAGTGGTTGATCTCGAAAACGATTGCATTGACTATGCTCGAAAGTGTCATAAATGCCAAATCTACACTGACAAGATCCATGTCCCACTAATACCTCTCCATGTTATAATAGCTCCATGGCCCTTTTCTTTGTGGGGCATGAACATGATTGGACTGATTACCTCCAAGGCTTCTAATAGGAATTGCTTTATTCTAGTCGCGATCGATTATTTCACCAAATGGGTAGAAGCAATTTCTTATGCCAACATCACTAGATCTGTCATGTGCAAATTTGTGAAATGGGACATTATCTGTAGATATGGTCTTCTCAAACAAATCCTTATGCACAACTTGAAAAACAAAATGATGCAAGCAGTCTACTCTTAGTTCAAGATTCAGCATCGAAACTCTATCCCATACTGCTTAAAGATGAATGAAATAGTTGAAGCAACCAACAAGAATATCAAGAAGATAGTTGAAAAGATGGCTGAGACATACAAAGATTGGCATGGAATGTTATCTTTTGCTTTAAACGCTTATCGCATGGCCATATGAACTTCCATAGGTGCTACCCCATTTTTCTTGGTTTACAGCATGGAGCCTATCCTACCTATCGAAGCTGAAATCCCTTCCCTCAGAGTTTTGATGGAATCACAACTTGAAGAGGCTAAATGGGTGAAAAATCGATATAAACAACTCAATCTCATCGAAGAAAAAAGAATCAAAGCCATCTGTCATGCACAAATGTATCAAAAATGCATGATGAGAGCCCATGACAAAAAGGTCTGTCCTTGTTAGTTTCAAAAAGGTGACCTGGTGCTTAAACAAATTCTCTGGATCCATAAAGATACTCATGAAAAATGGACCCTGAATTAGGATGGGTCATACGTGGTGAAATGAGTATTCTCTAGAAGAGCCCTGATCTTAACCGAGATGGATGGTAGCAACTTGCCCAACCCTATGAACTCTGATTTTGTTAAGAAATACTATGCTTGAAAGGACTTTAGGATGAAAACCCGAAAGGGCATCCTATTAGTCCCTTCCCTACCATTCACCTAAAAAAACAAAATAATTTTAAAAATCCAAAAAAAAAAAACAAAAGGGGGGAAAATACAAGATAAAATAATAAAAACAAAAAAAAAAAGAGAAAAAAAGAGAAAACTAGCTTAAATTGAAAACCCTGCATTCCGTGATCGGATCTCTTGATTCAAACCAAGCTAAGCCCAAACCATCATTAGCCCAAAACCAATCTTCCCTATATTCAAGACCCTAAGTCATAACCTAACCCATCTATTTTGTGTTGACCAACCCTACCAAAACCTCATCCACACCTACACTTGAAAAATGAGAATCGCCTAACTTTGAGGCCCTACTCCACTATGAGGCAATCAAAAGAATCTTCTTATGAGTTGGCCAACACCAAAAGGATTAATTGCTTGAGAGAAATCTCTAAAGGCAATCAGTGAAGAATTCATGTTATCAACATCAAAGCCAATTGATTAAGAAGACTCATGTTATCTGTTTTGTTTTTTAAAATGTTTCATAATCTCATAAGTTTGTCATAACTTGTACCCTTTTTTTGAATGAAAATATAACAGTTTGATTTCTTGCAAAACCTTTTTGTAACCCTATATTTCTTATTGCATTATGTTTACCCTTTAATTGATAATGCTTGATAAATGGACAAAACTGATAACAGGATTTTCTAACATTACTTTAAAAGATAGAACTTTGCAGGAACTTTGTTTCATGTTTAAAGACTAAGAATGAACTCTTGAGGCCACAAGTAGCCTTGCTCTAAGACCCCACATCTAAAAAATCTACTTGAAACCTCTTCCCAATAAGTGGACAACCTTAACATTTAAAGCATTTGGAAATTTAGAGCAAGATTAACGAATCCTAGGCAAAAGGTTACCTTATCAAAGCCAAAGAAAGCCCGAAACCAGTCATTGGATTAGGCCTTTAAAGTCATCATCCTTGCATCAATTAGGCAGTCATTTGCATCTCCATGCATTATGCAGCGTTTAACATCTTACAAGTATCAGCTCCCTTATACCAAAGTCAAATTTATAGGAAACCTAAGGTATAATATTTTGATTTTGAGAAACCTCAAAAGACCTCAAGTAAGTATCTTTGACCTTACGAGCTTATCGAAAATTATCCAAGAGAAGTATCCTAAGCTCATTTTCTTTCAATCCTCAAAGAATAAAATGCTTACCTTCTTTAAAGACCATACAAGCTGATGGCAACTACCTACCTTAACCTTAAAGAGCAGGATGCTTCCCTACCTCAAAGCCCACACAAGTTGGTGGCAACAACCTACCTCAGCCCTCAAAGAATAGGATGCTTATCAAAGCCCATACCAACTGGTGGCACCATGTAACCCACCTCAGTCCTCAAAGAGCAGGATGTTTACTTACCTTAAAGCCCACATAAGCTGGTGGCACTTGTCTACCTTAGTCAACGAAAAGCTAGATGCCTTTTTTTACCTACCTTAAAAGCCCACAGAAGCTGATGGAACCTATTTGAAAAAAATCAAAAAACAACCTAGTATGGAGGTCAAACCCTAAAAGACTCATCAAAATCCTTTTTTTGTAAGTTGTTTAACCCATCTCGACATAATACTAAATAACTCTTTATTTCTCAATAGGCACACAAATCCATCATCCCATCCGAACAAAATGATGTTTATTCGTCTTTGCGTTGTTCCTAATACTTAGCAACGCCCAAAAAGGGGCAGCTGTAGACACCTTATTTTGTCTGGGCTAGTTTTTGGCATTCTAAGAGTTAGGTAAAAAAATGATAAAATTAAAAAATAAAAATAAAAGCTGGGGGATAACTGTCAGGTGTCGTTCACCAAGCACTATTAGGTGACACAGTGCCAAGCAAAAATTTTTTTTTGAAAAGGTCTAAAATGCCTATGGGCTATATTAAAGAAAAATATAAAATCGAGGCATCAAAGGCCACTTTTCATGGCATCACCAGGGTCATTCAAATGAATACACAGGTTAATTCCTTATTGTTTGTGACTAAGTCAAGGTAACTCAAGAAGCCACGGGTATATGCAAGTCATATTGGAACACCAGTATTGATACGAGGACTTTACAGTGCAAAAACTTAAATTTTTACATGTAGTATCGATACTAAAAGGCTTGGCATCGATACCCAACGTGTGGTATCGATGCCTAGCATGTTTATCGATACAGGCCTTGGCAGTAGCTAAAGTTATGATTTTTGGCGAAATGTATTGATACACAAGCATGAGTATTAATACAAGTCCATGGAGTATCGATATAGGCCTTTAAGTCTTGAGACTGGAAACAATTTTGCTCTTAGTATCGATACACACCTCTTTATATTGATACTCAAGGGTAAAAATTACCTTGTGTATCGATACAACATGTTTTGTATCAATACAGTAAGGTATTTTGCCTAGTTTGGACCATTTTTCAACCTTTGAAAATCTGATTCAAACATATTTTTGGCACCAAAAAATCATCATAAGACATTGCAAACTTTATCTTTGGGCCTATGATCGAATTCAAACAAATTTTAGAGCCCAAACAACCAACGACAAAGGTCCCTTTCACAAAATATATGGTTGTAAAAGGGTGGCGGGCATATCATCAGCTGGGAGGCTATTGCAGCATTTTTGCTCTCTTTCTTAGTATAACAAAACAACGAGAAGAAAACCAGCTGAGCATGGTAGCTGGAGATGTTCCCTGGTCCCGGAGAGAAAAATCAAAAATGCCTTCTAAAGGCATTGGTTAAGCATTGATTAAAAAGATGACTTTCTCCCATCAAAAAAAGAAAAGACTTTCTCCTATAAAAAAACTCCCAACTATCAAAGAAGTTCTCTAGTAATCCTAGAAAACTCTTCATCCATCCCTATAAATCCTCTATCAACTCTAGCTTCAACAACTCACCAAAATACTATTACAATACCTTTCACCCTCAACCAACCTCTATTTCCGTAGGTCCCCAAAGCCACCACCAGAACACCTTTAAAAACTCAACCTTTCACACACTTTAACCTTCAAAACACCCCATAAGCAACCATATTACCAGAAAGCTCATTCCTTTCACTTTTTTCTTGCTAAACAATAGCAAAATGAGGGAAATAACTGAGCTTAAAGTTATTGCTTTAAAAAAGAAAGAAACTTCAAACTTTTGTTGGTATATTTTTACCTTGTTCCATATATTTTCTGTTTTGACCATTCATTTCATTTTAGTGAGCTATTCATGCTGCCATGACCCTTCCAACATTCTCAAACATCTTTGTTGCCTTGGTTGTGGTAGTCCTAGGATCTTAATGACTCTCTTGGCACCTTAATGTTATTAGATATATAAATTCACCATGCTTTATTTTCATCATCATATAGCCTCTTTTCATGCACTTTTGCCATGTTTCTTCCATATTCACACATCTATTTCATATTTAAATGGTCACCTTTATGTGTCGTAGGTATGTTCAAATATTTTTCTTATGTTTTAAGGAGGCTCATGAAATAAAAATGTGGTCTTAACAACTCCAACATCCACTCCTTTGTATAAACATGTTTATATCATTTCCATGCTCCCTATTGGTCATCTTCTTGCATCTATGTCACCCATTTCCATGTCAAAACATCATTTTTGCATGGTTGCATGTTTAATCCATGTTATCTTTATGTGTGCTGTATTTTGTTGATGATATCTTCATTAAAATGTTTACTTGTTTCTTACAAACTGATTTTTAGAAACATCCCCAAGTTAAATTTGTGTTACCTTCAATAGATGAAATGTAGCATGGGCTTAATGTTTTCATCAAATTGGTCTCCCAATCTTAGGGCCAAATCAACATTTCAATTCTGGATTCACGGTGAAATAAGTTCATTTTTCAAAAAAAAAAAAAAAGAAAAGAGACCTTTTTAGTATTAATCCTTGATCTTAAGTCTCATGTTCCTTTTTGTGACTTGGTTAATGGGTTGTTCCATCATCCCAAGCTACTTTAGGATTATGGAATGAACTTGTAAAGCTCATGTTCTTTCCTGTCATGGACGTTCAAACATCCTAGACCCGAGTCTCTCTTCGAAAAAACCAGAATATTGAATAATCTCCCTATTTTTGGTTTAGCGACACCATAGTCTAAACTTGAAAAATCATTTTTGAACCATAAAATATTTCCTTTGGTTTTTCTAATATTTTTACTTTAAAGGGCATCAAATTACCTTTCTAACAGTGTCTTATTTACCTTCGTATCATGTCAGACGAGGGAGTTATGATTTTCTGAACCTTTGTTGTTTGAAACCTCTAGAACTAGCATGGAACATTCTGTTTAGGCCATTTTGGCCCATTAGATGATTTTTATGAAATTTCCAAATATTTTTCACAAAAAAAGTTCACAAAATTCCCTTTCTGGAAAGATATTATCTACGATCTAACGATCCTAGATAAGCTTAGAATGATTTTTTGAAATCCAACATACCCTTTTAATTATACATGCTGCTAGTGCTAAGATGAACCTAACTTTAAAAGTTAATTCCACCTAGAAAGTGATTTTCTAGAATATTTGGAATATTTTTATATTAAACCATGTTGAGTTACTATTCCAATAATACCTTATTTACCCCCTGAAGCTTTTAGATGTGCCAAAAAAAGTGGGAATAGAGAGGATATAATGTTGTCCCTTGTTTCCAACCTAATTTTTGAATCTCTTTTTATTGAGATGTTCAGACGTCTCAAAACGCGTTCGATTAATTCCCCCACAACATCAGCCCCTTTTGACTTGGATTAAGATTAAGATACAAAAAATAGGATTTCATATTAAAATTTTTGCTAGTGGAGATACTCCAACTCTATTACTCAAAAGGGATACTTTAGCCCTATTTTTAAATTTCAATTTAAATTTTCTCCTTGTTCCTAAATGTTTTCCTAATTTTGGGATACTCTAACCCTATTTTTAATTAAAAATTTAAATTTTCTCCTTGTTTTTAAATGTTTTCCTAACTTTACGGACACTCTAACCCTATTTTTAATTAAAAAATTCATGTTTTCTCTTTATTTCTAAATGTTTTCCTAATTTTGGGGATACTCCAACCTTACTACTCAAAGTGGATACTCCAACCTTATTTTTTTATTAAAAATTTAAATTTTCACTTTAATCTTAACTGTTTTCATAGCTCTGTTTTAGGGGTACTCTAACCCCACCTCACCGAAGGGATACTTCAACCCCGCTTTTATCTAAAAAAAACTTAAAATTGCCTTTCTTTCGGATGCCTCAAAACTGTTTTGATAGAAATCATCTTTTTTCTTTAAATTACCACCAAATCCAGATCGGTCTCTAAAATTATAATTGTCATCTTGATTATTCTTCAATAATCAAAGGTAATTATGAGATACATTTCGATCATCCTTTCTTTTTACGTTTTTTTCTTTATGATTGCTTGTTTATGATATTATTATATTTCTCATTTTTCGCTTCACTAACTTATTTCCTTTTGCAGTAATTATTGTGCTTCCATATTTAAAATTTATTTTTTAATAAAATTTACAAGGCAACGTTTTGTGTTGGTATCTCTCCAGTGCCTAATGCAAAACATCAAATTTTTAAAAACATCTAATCCAAACATCATTTTCACAAAAATCCCCAAAACATCAAATTTTTAAAAACATCCAATCCAGACATCATTTTCACAAAATCCCCTATGTTCCTTACATCTCTGAGGCACATAGGTGACCTAATTTCTTTAAAAAAAACTTGGATTTCCATTTTCCAAAACTTCATGCATTAAAGATAATTATGTCTAAATAGAGACCGAATGGAACAAATTTAACCGAGACCAAAGTGAGACATTATTAGTAGGTACCGATTTCGAGCGTCGTAGGGATGCTGGTCCTTCCCTGCGAGTAACAAACTCCTGAGCCCAACAAATGAATCTCTAGACTTTGTATACTTTGAAATTAGTGTTTCAAGTTTCGTAACTCATAAAATTGTTTTCAATAGGCGCCTGGTCTTGCCTAGCCTAAAATGATCGATGGGGACTCCAAATTTATAGCCACTTCATGGTGGCTATTTGAGACTAGTTGGATGAGCGATTCTCCCAACGGTCTCTTTGCTTTCCTCCCTATTATTACGCCTAATCCAAGTCCCGATCATGGGATAACTTAAAGGCTCAACCATAATCAACCATCATCTATTTTTAAGTCGAGCACTCCATGCCCTTTGGATCGTCCAAAGTTTTAAAGGCTGGGCATGTGGCAACACTTAATACTTAGCAATAGCCAAAAAAGGGTAGCTGTAGACACCTAATTTTATTCGGGTCTATTTTCAGGGCATTAGAGGTATCTATTCGGGGTATTGTCAAGGTCATTTGAGTAATCATGAACCAGTCACCCTAATTTCAAGCTAAATGGGTGCTTAGAGAACCAAAGGTAAGAAAAATCTACATTTTTGCATACATGTATTGATACATTGCTTATATGTATTAATATGAGACCTCTACACCAATAAGATTCAAAATTCCTCTGTTTGTATTGATATAAGAGGGGAATGCATCGATACATGAGTTAATGTATCGATACATGAGCTAAATGTATTGATATAAGGTTATGTCGCAACTAAAATTCAATTTTTATAAAAAATGTATCGATACACAAGTGATTTTATCAATACATCTGCTGTATATCACTATAATATTTATTATATAGATACATTTTAGGTTTTCGCCTAGTGTATCGATAAAATATGCAATGCATTGATACACCTTGTTTATTTTACCTAATTCGTGTCATTTTCAACCTTTTGCATCATGACATTGAAACATGAATTTGGTAAACAACTTTGGCTTCAAAAATCATTTGATATCAAACATAACTTCTTAAAATTCATATCGACTACATTTTTAGGCTTTAAACATTGGGTTATAACATTTTTGAATGGTCCATTAAGCTTTTTATAAAGGCACTTCATGCTATAACGTGGATTGGTGAAGCACAAGCTTGACCTTATCATATCCGATCATGCATGGTTTATTACTGTTGCCAAAGTTGTACCTGAACCAATCAAATGTTGAAAGGCTACTCCTTGTTACAATGACTCTTCATATAGTACTTAGATGCCCTGCCTTTATTAGGTTTTTGATGGTTGAGATTGAATCCTATTTAAGATATGTTATGACCTTAGCCAAAAAGACCTTTACACATAATTACATCAACCTCCATACTTAGAAAACATTCATTCATGTAGCTCTCCCTTAGCCTATCAAAAAAAATTACCCTAAAACCCTCCAAAACCATCACCATTCCTCATGAAGCACCTCTCCCTTGATGTGGAAGCTTCAAGCTCATTCTTTGCCACATTTTCTTGCTGAAATAATAGCTAGGGAAGGTTGAAAAGTGAGCTCTAAAATTAAATTTTGTTTTGCTCAACATTATCAACAAGGTTCTCAAAGCTTTTGAGGTATATCTTCTGTCTTTTCTCTCTTTATTTACTTGCTTTTGCATTTTTATCATTCTAGTGAAACCTTAACATGCTGAACATAATCCTATTTTAAGATTTTCGTGAATTTGTGGCTTTGGTTGTGGTAGACTTAGGATCTTTGATACTTTGTTAATCTCTCTGCCACGTTCTTTCACACTTATATGCTTGGTTCATTTTAAAATTATGTTTTAATGTTGCCTTGAAATTTCATCAAGTTTTTCCTCTTTATTCAAGCATGTTTATATCATCTCTAGGCAATATTCTTAATGTCATGCATTTAACTAACATCTCCAAATTTTCTCATGCTTATCTTTCCACATATTGTCATCATTTTGATGCTTAAATGTCATCTTTACATATTTGAACATGACTACCATGTTTATTGTCATGAATATCATTTTTAGTCCATCACATGTTTGTCAAAACGCTTTTTTGTTGATTGTCAAAATTTTGTTTTCCTAAAAAAACCCCAAGTTAGTGCCATGTTAACCTCAATAAATGAGGATTAACATAGACTTAAGGTTTTTTATTCATTGGTCTTTCAATCTTAGGGAAAAATCAAGTTTTTATGTTTGGATTCAAAGGTTATTGAGATTAAATGTTCTATTTTTCAAAAAAAAAGTTTTATTGTTCAAAGTTGTTTGTTCCTTAATCCTTTTGCCTAGAGTTTTTATGTTTATGACACAGTTAATGGTTTGTTTCATTATCCTAAACTATTCTAGGATTGTGTAAATGAGCTCATAAAGCCCATGTCACTTATTTTTCCTTCTTATGGACATTCAGATGTCCATGGCCTGAGTTTAGTCCTAAGAAAACAAAAAGAAAAAGAAAAAATCCCTTGTTTTGCCCTAACAACATAATGGTCACAATGTGAAAAATCATTTTAAAACCTTAAACTATTTTTCATGAATTTTTTTGATATTTTTCCCTGAAAATGCATCTAATTTCCTTTCCAATGGTATCTCGTTTGCCCTCAAATCACTTTATATTAAGCAGATATGATTTTTCGAGCTAATGTTGTCCAAGACCTCTAGAATCAGCAATTTGAATTTTGTTTGGACCTTTTTAGCTAATCAGATTTTTTTTGAATTTTTAAAATATATTTCCTACAAAGTTCATGAAAATTTCTTTTTGGAAAGATATATGCTTGCGATTTAATGATTTCCTATAATTCAAGAATGACTTTTCAAAGTTTGCCATACCTTTTCCATTACATGTGATGTCACTATCACATGTGACCTAACTTTAAAAATTATTTGCACTTGGAAAGCAATTTTTTCAAATTTTTATGAATATTTTAATGTCACATTAAACTTTATCGAGTCACTTTTTTAATGGTACCTAACATGACCTCTAAAGCCTATAAATTTTTCCAAAATAAAATCGAAAAAAGGGACGGCATGATGTTGTCCCTGTTTTTAGCTCTAACTGAAATTAATCAATTTTTCAAAAATTATTGCTTTACGATATTTGAATGTCTCTATGCGTTCTTGATTACCTCCCATTGAGTCAAAAAACATGCGTCAAACTTCACCTAGGCTCAGATCAAGGCATGAGCATTTTTATTTCACCAATTTAAATTTTTGTCAATTTGCTACCTTTTTTTTACCATAAATCAACTATTATTGTCAAGAATTAGTCAAAAATGTCACCTTGTCAAGAAATTGTTGAACTTTTATCAATTTAAGTCTTTCAACCCCATTCTTTCAAAAATTACCAAAATTTCCACCTATAGGGATACTTCAATTCCTGTTTCCTAAGGAACACTTTAATCTTGTTTTTTAAGGGGATACTTTAACCCTACTTTTAAAAAATGTCAAGACTCAAAATTTCTTTTTCCTCTCTGAATTTTCTCTGGACTTTTCAAAAATCCAAACCAGTTTTCATGCCTCAACTAATTAATGGATCTAAAAGCATCTCCAAAACTGTCAACTCGATTATTTCAAGATAATTGATGATAATTACGGGATACATTTTAACTATCCCTCCCTCTTCCCTTTTTGTTACTTTATGTGATTTATTTTTGCAACATTATCTCATTCTTATCATCTTACTAGCACGATTCCGTTATGATGATCATGTCGCATTCATATTTTCAAAAATCATTTTCAAAAATCATGAAGGCAATGATTCGCGTTGGTATCTCTCCAGTACTTGACATGAAATATCTGATTTTCAAAACCAAATCTAGAGAACATTTTAGTCAAAAAATCTGTATATTTCCAACCTTTTTAGAATGCATATGCGATTCGAATTTTATCTAAAACCTAGTTTATTTTATACAATTCTTTTATAAGAAGGTATTATATTTAAACAATGATAAGTCAAAAGTGAAAAAACTGAAACTAAATTAAGACATGGCTACAAAGCTACCAATTTTGGGCATCATAGAGAGGTTTGTACCTCTTTGCACATGACCAACTCTCGAACTTAACTATTCTTGCAACGTGGCCCGGATACGAGTCCTCACCAAGCCCGACTTGAATGGCCTTCACCTTTATATTTGTTGATATATCACTATTTTATATTCTCTTGTTTCTATAGGCTATGTCATTATCAATACTTTCTTATTTTTGAAGATTGGGTGGTTGAGACGAATCACTCACTTGACTTAACCTTGTTAACCTTGAATAGTCATTACGATGTGGCTATTTATTTAGAGTTGCCACTAATCTATTTGGGCTAGATGAGATTAGTCACCAATCGAAGTTCGTATTTTAAGGGTTACAAAACCCTAAAATACCAACTACAAGGATCATGGTTGTACTAGAGATCATATAAAAGGGTTTAGGAGTCGATTACAATCACAAGTAAGGATCAATCCTCTCGTGATGCCCAAAATCTATAACTTATTAATTAGGTGTTAACTTGACTTTTAATATTTTTTTATCCGGTTTCAACATATATCATTTAATTATAAATTCCCAAAACAATATTTTATGAACAATTTTATTATTCTGCAAAAAAAAAAATCAGGTTTTTAAAATTTTAAAATCAAAATCTCTTACGCACACCACCGAAGGACCAATGAAACATGAAAGATTTTTATCATTATCTTTTGTACCCCAACAAAAAACTAGAGGAACACAAAAGATTTTAAAATTCAAAATATCATTTGCAACCTGCTCGAGGGCCAAAGGAATGCGAAAGGTTTTATTTTTTTGAAATTTATGAAAATCTCGATTTTCACTTTGAAAAGGGTATCTCATTATTAAAATAATCCGTAGAACCCCTCTCATATTTTGGGAGAAACTCCATGTATTATTTTAACTTGGAGACATTGCTTTAATTTTCTAAAAGGAAAATATTATATTTTATTAAAAATATTTATAGAACATCCTAAGACTTGATAACAATCTAAAATGACGAACATATTCCTAATGTGTACCTTTGACATGAAAATATCCTAGTAACCACATAGGACTTGGTTCTAATGCAAAATTTGCCCTTAGTCTATACCTTTAATGTGAAAGTATCCGGGCAACCCTCAAAACATGAAAAGGATTATAAAAAGGTGAATCTATTCTAAATGTACATATTTGGCACAAAAGCATCTCGATGACTACCTAAAACTTGATTCTATAAAATTACCAAAATGCCTTTAGGGTGTACCTTCGATGTGAAAGTATCTCGACAACCCTAAAAGACATGAAAAGACAATTGATGATGATTTTTACTATAAATGGGTACTTTAGATGATAAATATGAGTTAAAGTACAAAAATTATTGAAATGATGTCATCTACAAAAATAGATTTTGAAATTTATTAGAAAAAAACTAATTTTTCTCTTGAATATTCATCCTTTCTATCTGAGATTTATTCTTTACAACCCTCAAAATTGCATTTTTCACAACCAATTAAACATGACTAAAAAGGTTTGGAAAATATATAGTCCACCTGAAGGAGGTCAACCTTTACCGAGCGATCGTTAGGTTCTTAGTTTCAGAAATTTAAAACTATGAAAAACAAAGCTCGAATGAAATTAGGTGTCTACACTCATGCATGCCTCTAAGCTTAATGCTAAAATATGAGAGTTGCAAAGCATAAGTTAAGCAAGTACCTTAACAGCTTTGGTGATATGCCCGTTTTGACTTTGAATTCATAATTCTAAGTGTTGAGCAATCCTTTGAGAATCTATGCTTGATTTGGTAAGTTTACATGCTTGTTTGCTTCTTGTTGTGATTTAAGAGTTCATCTTCTCAATGATGGCTTGATCTCCATGAAACCTCACACAAACTTACGAAAGAAATCTCAGTAAGATATGAGCATTAGTAGTGCCAAGATATCAAAGATAATATATATGTAAAAGCATTTGAAAAAAATATTGTCAATAAACACCAATTTTGAAAGAAAAATAATTTGATACTAATCATTGGTAAACAAGATTTTCACTAAACATAACTAATACCAAATGTTGATTTAAGAAAACATTTTGAGGCCAATTGATAATAGTTAACACAAATGGTATCAATTTTAATTTTGCAAAGAAAAATATTCAAATTAAGCATAAAAACCATTTTGCACATGTAAGCATCATTATTCAAATATAAGCACTTAGTCATGCATTTGGTTTATGAAGCACTGATCAATTAATCAAATATGATGTTCAAGCATGTGATGAGTAATGAAATAATATTAATCAAGGTTTAGAAGTCATAGAAATAAAGCATACTGAGTGAAAATTTTTGGACAAAAAATAGCTCGAAGTGCTTAAAATAAACCACATGTATTAATATAAGTTAAGTGAGTATTAATGCAGGCTATATTGTATCGATACAAGGGGGTTTTGTATCGATACAAGGCCTAATATTTCTAGCTTTTCCTAGGTTTTTGTTCATGGTATCGATAAACACTTAAAGTATCGATACTTCTTTTAAATTTTTTGAAAAATCTTTGAAAAACTTGCAATTTTCACTTTTGAAACCCATGATATGAAGTCTGAATGCAAACCTTTGATCTTAAACATTTGAAAGTCATATGAATGATCAAAAGTTTGAATTAAAACACTTTTAAAATCAAGTTTGAATGATCTTGAATATTTGGTCATATAAACAACTTAGGTTTAAGCAATATGCAACCAAAGGTCTTGAAATAAGGAAATTTTCATTCAAACTATCTATGCACAAGTTTGTAAATATGAGTAAACAACATGATCAAACATCCCATGTCTCAAGTAAGCATAATTGATCATAAAGAATTAACAAGACTTAATGATTTGCTAAAGTATGTTTTATGGTATCAAATCACATATGCAAGCTTTTTATGCTCCCTCTAAAGATATGCATACAGTTCATTCATCTAATAAAGTTTGCTAAATACACAAAAAAAATAAATTTATTCAAATCAAACTTTTATGCACAAATCATGCTTGAATTCATACTTCATGTCATCATTTCATAAACTATAGAAATATAGCACAATTAAACATATAATTTTGAAATGCATATCAATCAAGCTCATACATATTCAACATGAAATATATGTGTTTTCATTAAAGTCATTTTGCATATAAAAATCATTTTTCAATAATACATTATATATAAATAAACACATAAACACACACACACACACACACACATACACACACACACACATATATAACATGAATAGCTAACTACGTGCTAAAAACAAACTAAATGTTTAAAAGTTACCCATCACACTTCTTTGTATGTCTAGAGCATCTATTTGTATTGCTTTACTCCTCATTGCTCCAACATACCTATAAGAGACTTTCACTTGTTTTTTAGTACCTAAATTAACGTAGGTCCTTATAGCTTAGTTTCAAAATGTCTTATTCCCTTAGGAACCCATACTTGCCTAATTTTAAATTTTGTCTTTTTCTTAATAGGACAAATATGTGGCGTATGACCATAGTATTTTCAATGATTACATTTGGTCATATAATTTTGAAAAGATTTGGCTAAAATAATTTCTTTCTTGTTTCAAGCTTTCAATTTTCTTTTTCAAATAAAATTGACTTTCTCTAAAATATCAATTTTTAGCTTTAAATCATCAAGGTTATTTTTAAAATCTTATTTTTTTTTTTGACTTCATTTTTTATTTCAATAATAAATCATTTTAAATTTCAATTTATAAATCATTTTTCTATGTTTTGAGTTCATTTTCTCAAACTCAATTGCAAGTTCATCAAATGAATATTGCAATTATCAAATGCATAAGAATTTAAATTATAGGAGCTTGAGGTTAACTTGAGCTCATCGAAAGCCATGAAGCAAAGGTTGGATACTTCATCATTTGAGTTTTTATCATAAAAAATGTCACTATCACCATAAGTGGCTACAAATGCTTTTCTTTTTCTTCTACTTCTTCTTTTTCTTCTTCTTCTTCTTCTTCTTCTTCTCCAATAAAAAGGCAATCATACTTAACATAGCCTAGTTTGTTTCAATTATAGCACATTCTTTTTCAACCTTGCTTCTTTAAGATGATTTTTTTTGTTCATCTTGTTGATCATCTTTTCATCTTTGCCTTCTTTTTCATTATCTTTTTCTTATTTTTTAGTCATAGAAACCTTTAACACAACTTCAACTTTCCTTCATTGATTTCTTCCATATTTGTCTTCACTTTGTAGGTGAGGAATAATTAGATAAGTTCATCTAAGACAAAGAAGTTAAGGTCATTTAATTCTTCAATCATGGTCATCTTAGCTTCTTATGACTTAGAAAGGCTATTAAGCATTTTCTTGACCATCTCCTTATTGGGATAGGTCTTTCTAAGACCTTTTAAGCAATTGACAATTTTCGTGAATTAATCAAACATCTCTTTAATGCTATTCTCCGATTTTATCTTGAATATCTCATAATCGAGGGTGAACATGCTTGTTTTGATTCTTTGACTTGATTGGTCCCTTCATGTATGGTAATCAATTTGTCTTATATTTTCTTGGTGCTATCACATAAAGACACTTGGTTGTACTCAGTTAGCCTTAATTCACAAATGAAAGTGTGCATTGCCTTGGCATTGAGTTAGCAATTTTGATGTCTCTTTCATCCCATTCACTTTCTTCTTTAAGGACCTTTATATCTCTTATAATCTTTATGAATATAGTTAAACCATTAATGATTATCTTTTATAGTTAATAATCATTGGTTTGAACAAGTAACATCATCTTTTTCTTTTAATATGCATAATTTTTTTCATTGAAGAGAGAAAGCCTCATGATTAAATGTTTTTCAAGCCCTATTCTGAAAATACCACCATTAGCCACTTGCTTAGTCTTTACGGATTTTTGCTTAAGGATGTTAAGCCTATAAGAATGACATGCAAGCTCTGTACCAATTGCTAGACCTTTAATGTGTTAATAAAATCAAAAAGAGGGTGAATTGATTTCTCAAAGACTTTTCTAAATTAAAACTTTGAATATGCAAGTTGAGAAATCTTAAACAGTGAATATTTTGGAGTTGTACGCTAATAAAATAAACAAGATAAATAAGTAAGGGGTAGAAAAGTAAACACGATGATTCATAAAAGTTTAGCCTCACTTGCCTACATCCTCTCACTTGGCCTCACTTGCCTACGTTTTTTCTCTTGGCCTCACTTGTCAAAAAGTTCCTAACTTTACCATTCAAGGATAAGGTATAACCTTTACAACTCCCTATCTTTCAAGGACAAGATAAAAACTTCTTTTCTATCTTTTATGGATGAGATAGAACCCTCTATCTTGTATGGCTGAAATAGAACCTTCTCCCTACTTTTAAAGGCTACGAAGAAACGTATTTATCTTTCAAGGCTAAGATAATAACCTCTCTATCTTTCAAGGCTAAGATAGTTTCCATCTTTGAAGGCTGAGATAGGAACCTCTCTATCGTTTTAGGACAAGATAGTAACCTTTCTACCTTTTAATGGCTAAAATAGTAACCTCTCCTTTTTACAAAGGTTTTTAAGTGTAAATAAATAAGACCTTTAGAAAGCATAATGTTTATAGGTTTGAGCTCTAAAAAGGATGATTATAAAGATATAATACAAAGAATACACAAAAGATAGGAAAAATTAATCCTATACAATTGAAGAGCTACCCTTGAGCTTAGAGAGATGAATGATATGGCTATATGCTCTTTCTCTTCTTGATTCTATGCTCTTAGGACTATGGTGAGGCTTATTTATAGCCTTGATATTAAATATGGCAGTTGGTAGTGTTTGACTAAGGTTTAAAGCCATTGGAGCTTCATAAATTCAAGTTACCCTTAAAATACACTCCTCCAATCTCGAGTTATATGGTGTGGTATTGATACAAGTTTGAAGTTTTTGCCTATTTTGAAGCTTAGTATTGTTATAGGATGATAGGTCTTGAGACTCGATAATTTTTTAAGGCTTGGTATCAATACAAAGAACACTTATATCAATACTTAGTTTATTGTATTGATACAGGGATAATTTATATCGATATAAATGAGGGTTTCTTGCAAACCTTAGTTATTGACAAGCAGTGTATTGATACTTATGGGTTTTGTATTAATACTCAACATTGTGTATGATACTTGGGCTATTATATCGTTATTTATGGGGTTTTAAGTTTTGTATCGATACGAACATGCATTAGATCAATACATATTAAAAACACCTTATAAAATGATTTTTCTTGCCATAAAAATTACTAAAACAAGTCTAAAACATCTTTTAAATGTCAGTATATATTTGAACATCTTTTTTTAGAAAATATGAAGTCTTAACCAATTTAATGAAGAAAACTAAGTTAAAAATATTAACTTTAAAACATTTATTACAAGCTAATCAAACTTAAGTTTTCATTATATCAAAATCGAGAGTAATTCAAAGCTAATAAAGCTAACAAAATCTGTCACCTAAACCTACTAAGATTGGGTCTAGCCACCAACTAATTACTTTCTTGGTCTAATCCAACGCTAATTGGACCTTTCTAATTCTTGGCTAAGTTTATTCTTTATTTAAGTGGGCTTGCTCAAGATAAGGCCACGAGTAGCTAGGCAGGGTTTCGACCTAGCTTAATTTACATGCAAGAATTTTAATTTCCAATTAACTTTCTTGCCTAATTAAAATAATTTTACTTCATGTAAATCCAATTAAATAATTATCAAATGATTATTTAATTCACCTTAACAATTAAGGAAGATTATTCGACCAAGACAAGATTACCATAGTGCATGTCTACAATTAGATATTGTTTGGATAAGATATTCTTATCTTTCTTGAAATATTAAGACATTCAAAATTAAATTTCATAAATCTAATTTATGTCTTAATCAAATCATAATTGAACTAATTCAATTAAATCAAATTAAATTAAATCCCACTTTAATCCAACTCATCTAACCCTACTATGTGTGACCCATTAGGTTATCAACATGCTGGTAATGAATGTAATCAATCTCATTAACTACATTTACAAATCAATAGTGGAATCTAGTAACCTATCATGACTGCCCAACCATTGAAGAGTCAAGGTAACCTTGTTGAAACCTTTCAGTGAACAGCATATCAATTTAATTTGATCCTTTCACTAAATATTCTCGAAAAAACAAGAGTATGTGTATAGTGTTTACTCACGCTTTAATCCATGTTAGTTTTTACATCTCATAGTTAAGTTTTATGAATTTAAAGAAATAATTTTTCCTAAATTCATCATCTTTTGGGCACGATATATGCTATAGCCAAAAGCAGATAAATGGTTAATCATCTCCAAATTACTCATCTACCTTCGTATGGTTCATGCTATACCCAAAATCACCTTACTGTAGCCATCCCTTCTCGTAGACTCGTTTAGAGGAAATAAAAGTGTGATATAACCCATACAAAATGACCTAGTATCACAAGTTTAAGGACTAATTTAGTCACAACTGGCATGTGAGAATATTTTCATAGAAACGTGAATGACTAATACTAAATGGAATTCTCACAATGGCCAAGTTTAATGAACTTGCTTCCATAAAATCAGCACCTACATGTCATCCCAAATATCCCTTAAACTTTAAACTATAAGATCAATTGCTTACTTTATAAGTAAAAAGGCATAATTTGCTAGTCTTTATACATTGCCCATACCTCATCTCCGTAATATAATGACTAGGAATTATAGACACCTAATTTCATCCAGACCTTTTTTGTAGACATTTAAAAGTGTCCAAAATCAATGACCAAGTGATTATTCCACTAGAGGTCTGCCTCCTTTGTGTAAGGGTCAATCCTCTGCCTTCTAACTCAATATTTACAAGGGAGAATGCCCATACCAGTATCTAAAATCAATGATCGAGTGATTATTCTAGTGGGGTCAACCTTGATGTAAAGGTCGATCCCTTACCTTCCAACTCAGAATTTACAAGGGTGAATGTCCATTCTAGTATTTATACCAGCAGGTATCAAATTGAAAGAAAAAAAATATTTTTTCCACAAATTAATTTTTGAATTAGATTTGTCACATGAAAATTTTAAGTTAAGCCTTTTATGTGTAAATTTTTATTTTAAATTAATTTGACATCCTTAGGATTTTATTTACCTAAGCATAGTCTTAATTAAAGCTTTCACATGGAAATTTTTCTCTAAATTTTTAATTCCTTAATGTATTTCTTTTCATACATGGAATTTTCTCCAAAATATTTTAAAATTAAATTACCTAATTAGGCATTTAAATTTAGTATTTGTTAAGTGTTAATTCACACTTGAAACCTAAATTTTTCTAAGTATAGATCTTTTATTTTTATTTTTTTCCCATGGAATTCTCCATTTGATTTTCTTTTAGATTCTCATGATGTGGAAAATTCCACTAGGCATATTAAATATAGGATTTTCAATTTAGTACTCACATATTAAAATTTTTAAATTTCGTCATAGCTTTTTTAATCTTTACACATTAGTCTTTTTTTCATTGAAATTTTATCACGTATAACTTAATTAGGATTCTTGCATGTAAATTTTTATTAAATTTTATCATTTAATCAAGTCTTCATATAGTTTTTGTATTAATTTTGTCTTTAAAGTTATTATCCTTTTTAATATTTTAGGTTTGGCTAATTTTTTTTATTTATTGATTTTATTTGAGTATAACTTATAAATCAACTAAAATAATGTTGCTTTAATAGAATGATATTTTTAATATTTTACTAATAATATTACTCTTTTTACTATTCATATTAATACAATAATATCGCAATAATATTATTATTTTAAATGTTAATATTAATATACTTAAGTCTCCTCTAATGTGAATATTTATAATCATTTTTTAATATTTTTAAGATTGAATCAAAATTAGAAATCTCAAAAATAGAAGAATTAAAAATTTTCAAAATCATTGTAGAGAGACTAAATTCGCATACTAGCATAAATATAGGACAAATTCGCATTTTGGCATAAGGATAAGGATTAAATTTGTATTTTGGCATAATTATAGAGATTAAACTGACATTTTGGTATAAATATAG
Organism: Adansonia rubrostipa; assembly: GCA_038381775.1. Classification (NCBI taxonomy): domain Eukaryota; kingdom Viridiplantae; phylum Streptophyta; class Magnoliopsida; order Malvales; family Malvaceae; genus Adansonia; species Adansonia rubrostipa. The sequence continues at coordinate 48,478 of JBBYHM010045353.1, forward strand.
GGAGTAATAGAACCCTTTAACCTGAGCTACATTAGCAAGTCAACGTCTATGTCAGGTGATAACTCTATAAAATAGAGTTATTTAATCTCATTATTCATATTAAATTAGCTAAGTCTTAAAAATTTTTATTTAAATTTTATTTATAGTAGTTTTATTTTATTTAAATTCTTATTTATTTTTAGTAGTTTTTAATTTAGCATTATTTACTTTCCTTATATATTAGGCTTTGTTATTTAAATATTTTTCATATTTTTGTATGTCAAATCCCAAAAGAGTTTCCAAAAGTACAACAACTTAATCAATAATTAAAGTAGACTCAATCAAGAAAAGTGATTAAGTTTGGCAATTTCCAAAAATAATATTTTTAAGCTACTTGAAAATCAAGTTTGTACCTTCAGGGTTTTGCCTACAAATAGAAATTTTAGGATTAGACTTAGAGACATCATAGAGACAATCCTAGATATTTTATAGTTTTATTTTTCTCTAGTTCTTAGAAGAGGAGAGAAGCCACCATAATATTCGAGAAGCTAGAGAGATTTTGGAAAAGCTTGAAGATCAAAGATCTGACCAATCTTAGTTCTCTCTTTCTTTTTATTCTTTTTATCTTTCTTGTATTATTTATGATGGTGAAACTCCTTGGTTTTATATTTTATAGATTTATTATGAACTAGATTTATTTTTCTAGGGTTGCAATAGAACTCAATATGTAATTTGAATTATTTTTTTCTTGATTTAATGATAATTGAGTTGTTTGTTCAATCTTGTTCTTAATGCTTCCAATTGCTTGATCACCAATTAGATTGATTTGGTAACCTTAATGAACCTGGAAAAGAGAATTTTGTGTTTAGACCTGGATTGAATGACATATGTTTCATATTCATTTATTAGGATGAACTGATCTGCATATTAGATAGGAATATACGAGCATGCCATATGTTACTAAATTAGAGTCTAAGCTTAATGAGTTTCTTTTAATCCAATTTGCGTAGGAATACAGTAAATTGATTAAGAGAAATACTTTTATAAGATCATCTGAAGATACTTATAAATAAATTAAAACTCTAGGTTAACAACTCATTATTATTAGTCAAGTTAAGAGAATAGGATTTTATTCAAATAAAGTGTTGAAAGAAATTGTAATCTTAGGCTTCTATTATTTATTGTTTGCTTCCTTCTTATTATTATTATTATTATTATTATTATTATTATTATTATTATTAATCATTAATCGATTATTTGAATAAGATTAGGTTGTTTTAATTTTAGTACTTAACAAATTTAGTATCAATTCCTCGTGGGATCGACACTCTACTTTATCACTATATTACTT
>JBBYHM010045987.1:0-16046 GCA_038381775.1 Adansonia rubrostipa
AAATACTTGATTTGGGCTTATTTATCCTTTTCTTTTTTTAACCCTAAACCATGGCCTATGTTATATATCTAGCAAAGTCCATTTTTAAAAATAGCTATCTGAGCTGTCAGGACATTCTTAGGAAGCTCTTTAAAATTTCATCTTTTGAAATGATTTTTGAGTCTTTAATAATATGATGAGGCAAGCTTAAAGGCCTAGGAATTATTGCTAAGTCAACAGAGATAACCACCAATGAGAACCCTTTGTGCTAATTCAAAAATGATCCCAAGCCCTTAACCTTTGGAAATTTCATGATATTAGCAAAACATTAAATTAAATGCCTAAATATTTATTCCTTTCAAGATAACTTTTCAGAATTTTTATACCTTACCTTAGAAATTGATGCTTACCAAAGGCCTTTCAAATCAACCTTTTAAGACTTGGTTTTTACTAGCATTATTTTAAAACTTGTTGGCTATTGTATTTAAAGATTAAAAGGATGTTATAACTTGATTGTTTGCTTTTCAAGGAATTCCCATGAAAGGAACATTTTCTTATATTTGGTCTTGATAAACCTCAATCTTTTTGTATTAATTTCTTTAAAATAAGTTTTTACCTGTGTCACCCAATTTGTTCTTTTAAATTCATTTCTTTATTTCATTCAAAGAGGTCCCTAATGATGATTATTGATTGTAATAAAATCTTAGCATCGAGATGAAGATAACATGTCCATTATCCTTGATATTGAAAAATTCATGGCTGAAATTATTTTGAAATTTTCATCAAGTAGATTCTTTCCCAGTTAGGATAAGCAAGTGATCCATTTTTATAAATCCTGGAATTTTGATGAGTTATGATATTTCTCATGATTTCAATAGAAGTTTGTAAATATGCCTCGAGTAGATACTTATCCAACTGTATAAAGTTGTATCATTGAATTGATAGACATTGATTTGATATTTGGGAACCTTATAAGGAAATTTGAATAATTCATAAATCCTTGAAATAAAGATTAGAAGAAGGATTTCATTGGACAAAATAACATATTAATGATTTAAAATCCAAGGATGGGAAGAAGCCTTCAACTTCAAGTTCAGCCACAGGCTCTATTTACCAAAAGAAAAGAAATATCCATCTTTTAAAGATGCCTTAAGGTTTAGGTTAATTCTCTTACTTACGAAGAAATACGAATATTTGCAACATTTTTTGAAAATGCCTTCAACTTCAAGAAAGAGCACACTTTCAAAACAAAAAAACATCTTAGGAATAGTTTTTACATTATGCATGCATTTGCATTCAATAATTTGCAGGAAATGTTAAATGTAATGTGAAAGAAGAATGATGATCATGCTTATTCCCTCAAAATTAAAAGGTAAGTCCCCTATCTTTTCAAGTTGACCAAGCATCAAATGTTATTTTAAACCTTTTTCATTTGTTCACTTATCAATTTCATCTCGGTCTGCCATTTTATATGTTGACTTATTAATTTTACCCCAGTTAGCCCTTTTCATTTATTGATTTATCTTAGTCAACCCTTACATATTTTGACTTATCGATTTTGTCCTAGTTAACCTTACCTATGTTAACTTATCAATTTTGTCCCGGTCAACCCTTACATATGTTGAGTTATCAATTTTGTCCTAATTAACCCCTTTCATTTGTTGACTTATCAGTTTATCCTGATTAACCCTTTTATTTGTTGACTTATTGTTTTCATCTCAATCAATCCTTAGCTATGTTGACTTGTAGATTTTGTCCTGATCAGCCCTTTCAATTTGTTGACCTGTTAGTTTCATCTTGGTCAACCCTTACCTATGTTGATTTATCGATTTCGTTTCGGTCAGCCTTTTTCATTTGTTGACTTATTGGTTTCACCCCAGTTAACCCTTAAATATGTTGACTTGTTAGTTTTATCTCGGTCAACCACTTTCATTTGTTGACTTGTTAATTTTTTTCAATCAACCCTTTTTATTTGTTAACTTATCAATTTTGTCCCGATAAACCTCTACCTATGTTTACTTGTTGATTTCATCCCAGTTAACCCTTTTTATTAATTGGCTTTTCAATATTGTCTCGATCAATGCTTTTCATTTGTTAACATGTTAGTTTCATCCCAGTCAACCCTTACCTATGTTGACTTATTAGTTTTGTCCTACTCAACCCCTTTTATTTCTTAACTTGTAGGTTTCATCATGATCAACCTTTACCTATGTTCACTTGTCAGTTTTATCTTGGTCAACCCCTTTTGATTTGTTGACTTATATGTTTTGCCAAAGTTAACCATTTATCCTTGTTGACTTATAGGTTTTTTTCGGGTTTACCTTGTCTCTTTGTTGACTTGTAGGTTTTGTCATGATCAACCTTTTTTTATTGATTCATAGGTTTTGCCTCGTCAAGCCTCTATCCTTGTTGACTCATAGGTTTTACCCTTTTAATCCTTGTTAACCTGTAGGTTTTGCCCTGATAACCCTTTCACTTTGTTGACTTGTAGGTTTTGTCTCAGTTAACCTTTCTTTTTGTTGACTCATAAGTTTTACCCTATTTAACCCTTTATCCTTATTGACTTATAGCTTTTGCCCTGGCCAACCTTTTCTCTTTATTAACATATAGGTTTTATCTCGGTTAACCTTTCTTTTCGTTAACTTATCAGTTTTGCCTTAGTCAGCCCTCTCTTCTTGTCGACCCATAGGTTTTGCCTTAGTCAACTCTTTATCCTTGTTGACCTGTAGGTTTTGCCTTTGTCAACCCTTTTTTTTTATTGACTTATAGGTTTTGTCTCGATTAGCCTTTCTCTTTATGGACTCATAGGTTTTGCCCTAGTCAACCCTTTATCCTTGTTGACTTATAGGTTTTGCCTAGTCAACCCTTTATCCTTGTTGGCCTGTAGGTTTTACCCTGTTAACCCTTTTTTTTATTGACTTATAGGTTTTTTCCTGGTTAACCTTTTTCTTTGTTGACTCATAGCTTTTGCCCCGATCAACCTTTTCTCTTTATTGACTTAAAGGTTTTATCCTATCAACTTTTCCCATTATCTTTTCTTGACATATAGTTTTTATCCCGATCAACTTTCTCTTTGTTAACTTGTAGGTTTTGTCCTTGTCAACTTTTCCCATTATGCTTTGTTGACTTGTAGGTTTTATCCTAACAGCCTTTCTCTTTGATGACTAGTAGGTTTTATCCCGATTAATCTCATTCTTTATCCTTGTTGACTTGTATATTTTGTCCGAGTAAACTTTTTTCTCTTCTGTCGATTGTAGGTTTTGTCTTGATTAACATTTTTTTCATTGACTCGTAGATTTTGTTCTAGTCAACCCTTCATCTTTTACCATTTTGACTTATAGGTTTTATCCCGGTTAATTTTTCATTTCATTGACTTGTATAGTTTCATCTTAGTCAACCCCTTTTGTTCGTTAACTAGTATGGTTTTCTCCTAGTCAACCTCTTTTCACTTAGGTTTCACCTTAGTCATCATTCTAATTTAAGGTTTTGCCTTTGGTTAATTAGTTTTTATGTTCCTTTGTAGTTTAGTTTATTTTTCAAAGATTAACGACTTGAGCAAAAGTATGTCCATTTGGTCTTTACCCTGTTCCTGATGCTTAGTAACAGTTAAAGAGGCACAGTTGTAGGCACCTAATTTCATCTAGGTCTCTTTTTAATAATCCAGAATATTTGAGATTAATAACTTAACGGCCACTCTCATTTGGATTTTTTTTAGATTAACCAAAAATTCTTGAAACCTTTTTATCATATTTAAATGGCCGTAAGTTCACGTGACAAAAAAATCATATTTTGATCTCTAATTTTCGATATACAAGATAAATATTTAACAGAAAAATTATTTTTTAATAGTTTCTTTTCAAAGTTTGAAAATCTGTCTTTGCGGATGATAACATAGTCAAATTTCCCATTAATAGAAATTTTTTTAGAATTATTTGTAAAATTTGAGAAATTAACTGTCATATATTTTTACCGATACCTATGTATGCCAATATACACTCCAAAAAATTAGAAATACTCAAGGAAAAATTCATATTGGCATTCATAACACAAGGTGTCAAGCTATCCATTTCAGTAATTAATTTTAAATTTTTTACAGTATCACGAGTATTATACTCGTCAAATTTTTTGGGTAAAAATAATTTCAAATTTTGAATTTTCATCTTCACTATTTTTTAATTTGAATAATATGTTTTATATAGTTCATTTTATATAAGTTTGAATGTATTTTTTGAAAATTTTCTCGATTCTAGAATATGAAACTTTTTTTATCTGCAAAATTTTTGGTGAAATTTTCTCGAGATTAAATTTCAAAATTCTTTAAATATTCACATTTAACCACCATTAAATCAGTTTTTAAAATTTCATTTATTTGTTATAAATTTTTGATTTTTTTCGTTTTCCAAATACAGAGTTTTCTACTCTTGAAATTTTTTTATGATTTTTCTAAATTTATAATTTCTGAAATTCTTCAAATATTATTATTTAATTCATATTAAATCATTTTTTAAAATTTAATTTATTTTATTAGTTTTTTAGAATTTTTCAGTTTTCAAGATATGGAGTTTCCTACTTCATAAAATTTTTTCAGCAAATTTTTCTAATTTATAATTTCTAAAGTTCTTCAAATATTTTTGTTTAATTCATGTTAAATTAGTTTTGAAAATTTTATTTATTTTATGAACTTTGCATTTTTTTTAGATTTTTCATGTTACCAATATAGAGAGTTTTTTACTTGTGAATTTTTTTGGTAGATTTTTTTGAGTTTATAATTTTTAAAATTCTTCAATTATTGTTGTGAAATTCATATTAATTCAGTTTGTGCAAATACAAATTATTTTATGAGTTTTTCATTTTTTCTTTGTATTTTTCTTCGTAAGGTTTTTCTCGTAAAATTTTACAAGTTTATTAGTTTAATATTTTTTTGTAGATTAAAAATGTTTTTATTATTACATTAGATTAAATTAAATTGATCATATGAAATTTATTTCAAAAATATAATTTTTAATTTTAACAATTTAATCCTTCTAGCTAATTTTTACAGTATAATTCTATAGATTATACAAATATCTTCCAAGAATTCTCTAGGCTTTGTTGATGCCATGCATGACATCATCAACTAAAAGGCAAACACTATTAATTTAAGTCACATCTAAATTAATAAAAATAAAAAATTTAAAATAAATAAATAAAATAAAAAATGCGTGGAAGTTGGTGGAAACTCCACCATTGTTGCCGTCCTTCATCCCTTATAAATAGGGGTTTGATTTATTCATTTAGAAGCTTTAGCAATTTCCATTAAAAAAAACAAAGAAAAAACACTAAAAAATTGAAAATTCTTAATTTTTCAAGCTTTGAAGGTAATTTTTCTTGTAAAAATTCTAATTTTTGTTAATTTCATCTTGGAATCTTCATTTTAGTGAGTTTTATGATTGCTTAAGCTCATGGATGTCATTCCATGTTGAAAGGCCAAGCATGAAAACAATTATTAAAGTTTATGTATTATGTTGATATATTTTATTTTTATTGCATTTGTGTTGATTTTCATTATAGTAATTTGTGTTTTTTAGTAAAAATGATATTATCTTTATGAGCATATGTTTAGTAATATTTATCATGCTATGTTCATCTTGATTATATTGAAATACTAGAGATTTTATGTATTTTCAAGTTTACTAATGAAATTTCCTGATGAAAAAACTTTGTTTTGATGATATTCATGCTTTGGCCGAATCTGATTGGAATTGATGATGATGATGATTTTGTGCTTATTTTTGTCTTGATTTCATGGTTTTTAGGTTATTTTGTAATGTTAATAAACATAGGGACTAAATTATAAAATTTGTAAAAGTTTTTTTAGGTCATTTTTGTCTTGGTCGAGAGCTTTATTAGTATGGAGAATTCTGATTCATGTGTTTACAAACATGTCTTAGGAGTTTTTAACACTTTAGGGTTCATTTTGCAATTTTAGAAAGTTTAGGGACTAAAGTGTAAAATATGGAAATTTGTGTTTTATGGCTAAAAGTGCTTGGCCAAACCTTCATGTATATTTTTGCCATGACTTTTGTGTTGATTCAGTCCTAGTTTGATGATTTGTTGTGATGTTTTTTATGTTTTTCCATATAAGGGTCAGAATGCAAATTTAGGAAGTTTAAGGACGAGTTTGCAAAAAAGTGAATTTTTTTTTAAAGCCAAGGATTTGGTTGAATCCTGGTGGATGTATTTGCTATGTTTTTCATATGTTTGCGATGTTTTATGATATTTTTTTTATTTAGGGACTTAAATATAAATTTTGAAAAGTTTAGGGATAAAATAGGAAATTCTAGTATTTAAAGGTAAAATGGTCATTTTTGCCACTTTTAAATATTTTTATTATTCCTATGGTCTTTCGTAGGGATATAGAAATTTTCAAAACTCTTCGTATTCTCTCAGTTTTTCATAAGGTACGAAAAGAATTTTTTAAAAGTTTTGAGGCTTAATTGTAATTTTTACATTTTAAGTCAATTTTAGAACTTTAGTTTCTTTATTTAGGATAGATTCATCATTTCTTATCATTTTAGTGTCAACCAGGGTTATCGGGACACTTTCACATTAAAGGTATACCTTAAGGGCATTTTGGTAATTTTTTTATCAAGATGCTTCTACAGCAAAGGTGAATATTGAGGATTGGTTAAGCCCTTTAACATCATTTTAGTGTCTGTTAGGGTTACCAGGATACTTTCACATCGAAGGTATATCCTAAGGGCATTTTTGTAATTTTGCTCATCGAGATATTTTTATGCCAAATGTGAATATTTAGGATTGGTTTAACCTTTTAAGATCATTTTAAAGTCCGTGAGGGCTATCGGGATGCTTTCACGTAGCAGGTATATCATAGGGTTATTTGAGTAATTTTCTCTCAAATCGCATCTAAGGCAAGCACCGAGATGCTTTTAGGCCAAAAGTGCATATTTAGGATGAGTTCATATTCTTATTATCATTTTTGAGTCCTTAGGATAATTGGGATACATTTACGTCGAAGGTATACCCTAAGGATGTTTTTGTAATTTGCATTAGAACTAAGTCTTATGTGAATATTGGGATACTTTAATGTAGAAAGTACACATTACGAATGATTCGTCATATTAGACCGTTTTTAGGTCTTAGGGTCGATATTTTAATAAAATTAAGTTTTTTTTTAAATTAAGGCAATGTCTCCTAATTAAATTAATATGTTGAGTTCCTATTAGAATATGCAAGGGGTTCTATGGATTATTTTAATAACAAGACACCCCTTTCAAAATTGAATTCAGGATTTTTGAATTTTTGTAAAAATGAAACCTTTCATATTCTACAGATTCTCCAGTGGGGTATGATAGAGAATAATAAAAACTTTCATGTTCCTTGGGTTCTCCGAAAGGGTACCGAATTGTTAATTTTCAAAAATGTTAAAAACTCGATTTTCCTATTCAAAATAATAAATATATTTCATAAAATTTTCTTTTTAAATATGGGAATTAAATATCAAATATTGAAGCCAAATACAAAAGACTTATCACGATGCTCGCAGACTAATTACAATGTCTCTGTCACCATTCGTAGGTACCGAATCAATGCTATCACCTACAGAAAAGTTGTCTTGCTTTATTAAGAGTAGGAAAACTAGACCAGCAGTTTCGAAAAAGTAAATAGCATAGAACTCAAGGCTGAAATTACAAAGACACTACCTCGAGTTCATGAACTAGTAGTTCCAATGGAGATTACCATAGCCGTTATGGCTTTCATGAAGCATGAAGATTTAAATTAACACCCTATAGAACATTCTCCATTCACCTGCTAGCAGCAGAGGGGATTCGATTCCCGTTATATGTGCGATTGATAAGGTAACGATTATTGGGCATCATGAGAAGATCAATCCTTACTTGTGATTGTAATTAACTCCTGAACCCTTTCATGCGATCTCTGGCATAAGAGCAGACCTTGAGGTTTGTTTTAATGGATTTAATAATCCTTAAAATATAGACTCCGGCAAGTGATTAATCTTACCTGGCCAAAATAGATTGGTGGTGACTCCAAATAAATGGTCTCAAAAATAAAAAATATAGAATAATAATGATATGGTCCAAAAAATGACCACTATGTTCCTAGAAATGACTATATCATTATTATTATTTAGAGAAATCGAGTGAACGATTCATCTCGATAGCTCAGTTCCCAAAAATGAAAAATATAGAATAATACTAATGAGATGGCCATAAAAAATAAAAAAAAAATAATGATATATATATATATGTATATATATAGAAATAATGGGAACATTCACCATTTTAAGTCAGGCTAATCAAAATTCGTATCTATGCCATGTTACGACAGTACTTATAATAGGCTTTTTTGTCGTACCATTTGCGATATGGAGGTGATCACGGATCTATGAACACCAAAACCACCAGCTAGCTTGCTAGTAAGCGAAAGTAGATTTCCTTGTAGGAGAATGGGAGTGGGTTAAAATGTTTCTCTCATGGGGTGCTTATTAGTTGTCAAGGGCTTTATCATTGTCTGCATTATGAGGTTGAGCGAGACTCAACACGAAGCTTATCATTGTTGAATCATGGCATTGGTGAGTAGGGATTGAAACCTAGATAGGCATGTTGGGGAAGTGCATGCTCTGTGCTAGATATGGACTCTAACTGAATTAGTCGGGCTCTCATTGATGACATTCATTTCTTTTTCTTTGCCTTTGGCTGTAGTCTTTTTGTTTGAGTTAGATAACTCTCTACCAGATATCTTGCTACTTTTTATAGCATTATCAATTATCTCACCTAATATGACTATGTTGGCAAAATTCTTTGTAGCATTCCCTATTAGCTTTTCATAGTATAGAGCTCGTAATATGCTAACAGACATGTTGCCATTTCAATTTTGGTCAAGGGAAGGTGAACCTGAGTAGCTTCTTCTTTCTATCTCTAGGCTTAATATTTGAAGCTTTCAATGGTCTTCTTTTCCATATTCATGAAATAGGTGATCTGGGGCCCAATCAGATACATTTTTATATTGATCTAAGAAGGCATAAGCTAAGTTTGCCTATATTTAAATTTTAACTCGATCGAGCTTTATATACCAATTAGCAACTACACCGATTGTGCTGTCTTAAAAATAGTGTATCAGTAGCTTCTTATTCTCTTCATAACTAGCCACCTTTCTACAATACATATAAAGGTCGATAGTGGGATCTGTAGTTCTATTGTATTTTTAAAAATTTGGCACCTTAAGGTTAGCTGGGATAACGAGATTAGAGACTAAACCTGACGATTTTGCATCTATGATCCTAAATTTTTCACTACCTTTCATAGCCCTGCGTTGCTTTTCCAATGACTAATACTTGCTTGGGTCCTCATCAGCTTCAAAAGGCTTCTTTGCTTTCTCTTACTCTACCTGTTCATTGAGGTTTAGGATTAAGGGCTTTGCCAATAAAGAGCTTGTAGCCTAGTACCGCTAGACTAAATAAGGTGTTCTTGTTATGTTTAGATAGATGAATGGCTAAGCTGGTGGAATTGGTGCTACTAAAGGTTGCTGTTCATGCAATACCCTTTCATGTACGTTGGTAGCTTTAGTGCCACTATTGAGGTCACTTTTGAGATTAACCGACCCTTTACCCATGCTAATAGTCCTCTTTTCCCTTTATTTAAAGCAACAAACAATAGCTTTCTTAGTCCACTTTCTGAGCTTGGAGTTCCTCATTCTTGCAAAATAACTGTTCTTGAAACTCCCTATACATAAGTTCCAATCATTCAATATGGGCTTAATGGTCATTTTTCATAGCTCTTTGACTATTGCAAGTATTGTATCAATGGTGAATGGTAAATTCTATGTGTTGCCATGTGCTTGGCCTTTAAAACTTTAGATGATCCGAAGGGCACAGTGCGCTCGACTTAAAGATAAATAATGGTTGGTTATGGTCGAGCCTTTGAGCTATCCCTTGATTGGGATTTGGATTAGGCGTGATTAGATGAAGGGGATAGGGACTGTCAGATGAGTCACTCATCAAACTGGACCCAGATGGCTACCACAAAGTGGCCATAAACTTAGGGTCACCATCGATCATTTTAGGCTAAGCAAGATCGGATGCCTATTGAAAATAACATTATCAGTTACGAAACTCGAAACATTGATTTCAAGGTTTACAAAGTCCAAAGATTCATTGGTTGGGCTCAGGAGTTGGTTACATGCAAGGAAGGACTAACATCCCCACGACGCCAGAAATTGGTACATATTAACTATATCTCACTTTGGTCTCAATTAAATTAGTTCCATTTGGTCTCTATTTAGATATAATCCTCTGTAATGCGTGGACTTTTGGAAAATGTGAATTTAGGGTTTTTTATTAAGAAAAATTAGATCACCTATGTACCTCAGAGATGTGAGGAAAATAGGGATTTTTTTATGAAAACGATGTTCGAATTGGATTTTAAAAATTGGATGTTTTGTATTAGGCACTAAAGAGTTACCAACACGAAACATCGCCTCATAAATTTCATTAGAAAATGAATTTTAACTATGAATGCATAATAACATGACAAAAGGAAACAAGTTAGTGAGGCAAAAAATAAGAAATATGATAATATCATAAACAAGCAATCACAAACAAATGGCAATCACAAATAAATGAACATAACAAAGGGGGCGATCAGAATGTATCTCATAATTGCCTTCGATTATTGAAGAATAACCTAGATGACAATTTCAGAGACCAGTCTGGATTCGACGATAATTTGAATAACAAAGATAATTTTTATCAAAACAATTTGAGGCATTCGAAAGAGAGAAAATTTTAAATTATTAAGGTAAAAGCGGGTTTGGAGTATCCCTCCAGAGAAGTGGGGTTAGAGTTCCCCTAAAATATAGTTATGAAAATGATTAGGAATAAAGAAAAAAATTTTTATTATTATTTTTTAAAAACAAGGTTGGAGTATCCTCTCAGAATAGTGGGGTTAGAGTGTCCCCAAAGTTAAGAAAACATTTAAGAACAAGGAAAAAATTTAAACTTTGTTTAAAAAATAGGGTTAGAGTGCTATTCTTCATTTATTGGAGATAGCATGAATTTAACTTAGGGATTTTTCTAAAAATCAGTTTGTAAGATATAAGGAAGCATTTTAATGGAGATATTATAAACAAAATACAACAAATACAAAGATAAACATGGATTAAACATGCAAACAAGCAAAGATGATATTTTGACATGGAAATGGGTGACATAGATGCAAGAAGATGACAAATAGGGTGCATAGAGATGATAGAAACATGATCATACAAAGGAGTGGATGTTGGAGTTGTCAAGACAACATTTTTATTTTATGAGCCTCATTAAAACATAAGAAAAATATTTGAACATACCTAAGACACATTAAGGTGACCATTTAAATGTGAAATGGATATGTGAATTTCGACGGAACATGGCAAAAGATGCATGAAAAGAAGTTGTATGATGATGAAAATCAAGCATGGTAAGTTTATATATCTAACAACATCAAGGTGTCAAGAGGGTCATTAAGATCATGGGACTATCGTAGCCAAGGCAATAAAGATGCACGAGAGTATTAGGAGGGTCATGGCAACATGAAATGTTTACAAAATAAAATGGATGATCAAAACAAAAAATATATGGAACAAGGTAAAACAAATACCAACAAAAGCATAAACTTTCCTCTTACTTAAAGTAGTAACTTTAAGATCAGTCATTTCCCTCTTTTTGCTATTATTTAACAAAAAAAGGGGTCAAAAAAATGACCTTTCTAGTAATGTGGTTACTGATAGGGTTTTTTGAGGATGAAAATATGTGAAAGGTTTTAAGTTTTTGAAGGTGTTCTAGTGATGGTTTTAGGGATCTATGGGAATAGAGGTTGTTTGAAGGTGAATAGAAATGGAACAGTGCTTTTGGTGAACTTTTTGGAGCAAAAGTTGCGAGAAGATTTATGGGAATAGATGCAGAGTTTTCTAGGATTGCTAAAGAGCTTTTTTTATAGCTAACGATTTTTTTTAGATAGTTGGCAGTCGAGGTACTAATAGGATGCACTTTCTGGTTTTCATCCTAAAGTCCTTTCAAGCATAGTACTTCTTAACAGAATTAGAATTCACAAGGTAGGGCAAGTCGCTGCCATCCATTTCGATTAAGATTAGAGCTCCTCTAGAGAATACGTGTTTCACCATGTATAGCCGTTCCCAATTTGGGGTCCATTTTTCACGAGTATCTTTATGTCTTAAGAGAATTTGTTTGAGCACCAGGTCATCTTTTTGAAATTGATGAAGACGGACCTTCTTGTCATGGGCTCTTATCATGCACTTTTGATACATCTGCCTATGACAGATGGCTTTGATTCTTTTTTCTTTGATGAGATTAAGCTGTTTGTATTGGTTTTTAGCCAATTTAGCCTTTTCGAGTTGCGATTCCATTAGGACTCTAAGTAAAGGGATTTTAACTTCAATTGGCAAAATAGCCTCCATGCTATAGACCAAAGAGAATGGGATGGCACTCATGGAAGTTCGTACTGTTGTGCATTAGGCATGTAAGGCAAAAGGCAACTTCTCATGCCAATCCTTATACGTTTTAGCCATCATTTCAACTATTGTTTTGATATTCTTGTTGCCTGCCTCAACTGTTCCATTCATTTTTGAACAATATAGGATGAAGTTTTGATACTGAATCTTGAACTGAGAGCGGGCTGCTTACATTATCTTTTTTTTAGGTTGTGTGCATTATCAGTGATAATCTAGTCGGGAAGACCATATCTACAGATGATGTCTCAGTTCACAAATTTGCACACGATAGACCTAGTGATATTGGCATAAGAAGTTCCTCTACTCATTTGGTGAACTAATCGATCACCACCAAAATAAAGGGATGCCTATTAGAAGCCTTAGGGCTAATCTGTCCAATCATGTCCATGCCCGAAAGAGAGAAGGGCTATGGAGCTGTCATAACATGTAGAGGTGTCAGTGGGATATGGATCTTGTCAGTGCAGATTTGGCATTTGTGACACTTTGGGGCATATTCAATGCAATCTTTTTCGAGAGTTAACCAATAATAACCTGATCGCATGACTTGTCTTGCCATTTGGTGTCCACTAGCATGCATACCATAAATCTCTTCATGAACTTCTTCAAGTATTCTTTTAGCTTCAGAGGCATCCATGCATAGAGTAATACCTGATCCCAGCTCTTCTTGTATAAAATCTCACCATCCAAAATAAAGTTCATAGTTAATTGTTTGATGGTTCTCTTATCAGCTTCGGTGGCACCTTCTGGGTATTGTTGATTCTTGATATACTAAAGGGTGTCATGATACCATGGAAAATCATTTTTCTCTTCTTCAACATTCTAGTAATGCGTTGGGGTTGAATAGATACTCATTTGGATAGGAGCAATGTCTGATTCTCGATTGACTTTAAACATGGAAGATAAAGTGGCCAAGGCATCAGCGATTTGGTTCTTTTCTCGAGGTAGATGTTGAAAGCTAATATCATCAAACTCTTTCTTAAAGTTCGATATCAGATTCCCATAGTGGATCAATTTAGCATCACGTGTTTGCCATTCTTCCTTCAATTGCTAAATGACGAGGACTGAATCTCTAAACACTTGTAATGTTTAAATGCCCCTTTCAATGGCTGCCTGGATTCCCATGATGCAAGCCTCATATTCGGCTATGTTGTTACTATAGTCAAAGTTTAATTTGGCTATGAAAGGGTAATGGTTTCCCTTGGGTGAGATAAGAATTACCCCAATTCCATGCCCCAATGTGTTTAAAGCTCCATCAAAGTATATCTTTCACGATGACCCACACTTGACAGTGTTCTCTGCCTTGGATATGCATATCAAGTCTTCATCAGGTAACTTAAAGTTTAAAGGCTGATAGTTATTTATGGCTCGACTTGCCAAAAAGTCTACTATTACACTACCTTTAATGGCTTCCTGGTTCACATACATGATGTTGTACTTAAAAAACATAAATTGCCATCTAGCTAATCTCTCGAACAAGGTGAGCGCTTCGTATAAATACTTGATGGGATCAAGCTTGGGATTAACCATGTAGTGTGGTATAGCGTGTACTGCCTTAACCTTTGGGCTGTCTAAGCTAAAGCGCAACATAGCTTCTCTATGAATGAATAATTATCTGTAAACTTCCTGCTCAAGTAAAAGACAACCTGTTCCTTTTTTCCTAATCGATCATGTTGTCTTAATACATAACCATCGACTTGTATAGGATTGATAGATATAGAATTAATGGTCATCCGGGCACTAGTGGCATAAGTACTAAAGGGTTTGAAAGGTAATGTTTGACCTTATCAAAAGCTTCTTAGCACTTTTGGTTCCATTCTCTAGGATTTTGTCTTTTCAGCAGCCTAAAGATCGGATCACATTTATCGGTCAATTGAGATATGAATCAATTTATGTAGTTCAGTCTTCGCAAAAAACTTCTCACTTCCTTTTGAGTTAGAGGTGGTGGTAGGTTTTGGATACCTTTAACCTTGTCAAGATCCACCTCTATTCCTTTTTCACTTACAACAAACCCTAATAATTTACTGGAGGTGACACCAAATATGTATTTAGCAGGATTTAGCTTGAGCTGGTATTTGCGAAGCCTTTTAAAATGTTTTTGCAGATTGGCAACAAGTCCACTCTCTTTTGTTGATTTGGTGATCATGTCATCCATATAGAACTCCATTTCTTTGTGCATAAGGTCATGATACAATGTTACCATAGCCTTTTGGTAAGTTACCTCGGCATTCTTTAACCTAAAAGGCATCACTTTATAGTAGAAAGTTCCCTACAAGGTCATGAAAGTGGTCTTTTTCATGTCTTCAGCTACCATTTTGATTCGATTATCCCTTAAAACCCATTCATGAAAGAAAATAGTGCATTTTTGGTAGTGTAGTCTACTAAGGTATCAATGTGAGGTAGAGAAAAATTATCCTTGCGGTTGGCTTGGTTCAAGTTCCTAAATTCCACACACATTCGCACTTTACTGTCCTTCTTAGGAATTAAGACTATGTTGGTACCCATTCAGGATATTTGGCTACCTCGAGAAATCCTACTTCAAATTGCATTTTGATTTTTTTTCTTGATCTTAAAGAGCATTTCTAGTTTCATCCTCCTTAACTTTTGCTGGATTGGTTTGCATTCAAGTTTGAAGGGAAGATTATGAACCATAATGTTGGTATCTAGTCCAAGCATGTCTTGATATGGCCAAGCAAACATGTTTCAATATTCTTGAAAGAGACTTGTTAGCTTAGCCCGAGTTGATGGCTTTATAGAGGTTTCGATTTTGACTTCGTTTGGGTCTTCTTCTATTTTAAGGTTTACGGTTTTAGTGGATTCTTCATAAGGTAATATTTGTTTTTCTTCCTATTCAACTAGTTTTAATAGGTCTAAAGGTATGGGGTTCTCTTTAGGGTCCTTTTCAAATTCGACCTTACCAGCACTGATCAGTTGCTCGAAATCAATTCTTAAAGTTTCGGTATGAACATTCATGTCATTCGTTAGGGTACCTAAAAATATGGAAAAGAACAATATAGGTGAAAGAAGAAAAAAAGCCTTAGGTCAGCAAAAATCATGAACACAAAGAATGAATGCAAAATGCTTAGTCATTTTCATTGATAATACTTAATAAAAGCTACTCATGCAAACAATCCTACAATACTTTTAGGCAAGAGCATGTAGGTTAAGTTCATAGCATTACTTTGGAATAGACTTGAACAATATAGGAATCTTAGTCTCAGTCCAAACACTTGGAACAAACCTTGAAGGGCATAGATCGATCTTGGACTTGTAGTTGACATCTTTGGCTTCCCAATCATATTAATGTCTATCCTTAAATGCTTTGTTCAATATGAGCATAACACTAGCGGAGCCAGCATTCACATGTCCCCTTGGGCAAAACCTTTTCTGAAATGATGGGAATATCATTGGCCTATCCACTATGTCTCGTCCTAACAAATGAGCTATTCTTCTTTCATGGTTCTTCTGAGCTTACTTTCTTTTTTGTTGTGCACTAAGCTTGAATCCCAACCCCTTTTTGTCGATTTAGTTGACCACTTTCA
>JBBYHM010045987.1:16056-49736 GCA_038381775.1 Adansonia rubrostipa
AAGGCTTTAGCAATTTCTTGAAGGCATTTTTTGAGTCTCCTTCTAGCCTGAGCACCTTTACCAACAGTCAACTTTAAACCCATGTGAATGCTCTTTGATAGGTGGGGCTAGACTATTAGCAATCCCTCTTTGATATAAGTAGCGTTGACAAACTCAAAGGATTAGAAAGAGGATTCGAGGATATCTTCATCAGGTTTGAGATCAGTTAAGGTAGCAGTAATGATATCTTCTTCCTTTTAGATACTAAGAACTTTATTCTCGATGATGAATTTTAACTTTTGGTGCAAAGATGATAGTATTGCCCAGCATAATGAATCCACAGCCTTTTCAACAGGCAGTTATATGATGGAGCAATGTTCATCACATGGAAGTTAACTTCGTAAGTACATAAACCGATTTGGAGTGGAATAGTGATATTCCCAACAACATTCTGCCAATTTCCATCAAATGCTTGTGCAATTGTATAACTATTTTGGATATGAGATGCGTTAATAGGGAACTTATTCAAGCATGACATAGGCATTACATTTAAAGCTATCCCGTTATCAATGAGCACCTTGGGAAACATGGTGCCTATACAATATATGGTGATATAGAGGGCCTTGTAATTTTTTCTTCCTCCGTGCAAGATTTCATCATCGTTGAAAGATATGTAATTGTTGGTGATGATGTTGTTCACTAGGTGATCCAACTAATGTACAAAGATGTTAGAAGGGACATAGGCTTTATTCAGAACCTTGAGGAAGGCCCTGTGAGCTTCTAAATTCAACAACAGTGACAACACAGATATCTTGGTGGGTTGCTTGTTCAACCGATCGATAATGCTGTATTCACTGTGCTTGATGAACTTAAGGAATTCCATAGCTTCTTTCTTGCTCACTGGATCCTTGACAGCTATAGAATTTGAGTCCTTGGTTGCAGACTTCAATGCTTAAGAAATGAGATTGGCATTCTCTTGCTGAGTGCTATTTTTTAATGTTGAGGCATAACATCGATCGCTCTAAGTTAGGTGACTTACCCCTGAAAGGTCAACACTTGCTGTTTACTAGTTAGATTCTCCAATGGTTAAGGTTTTGCTTTCATAGTTTCAAGGAACTACCTTATCATCTTTATACAAGAAGAGAGATAGAAGTTGAATGATCAACTTTGGCAGAGGCTGAATGAGTTTAACTTTAACTCTTGGTCAATTTTCGTACAAAATCAATGGCCTTTCAATCTTACAAGGGAGATTACCCTATTCTTCTTCTAGTGCATTGACAGATAGTGTTGCACTTACAGACTCAGTATGTAGGGTTTGCTTTTCATTATAGAATTCGATGCTACCCTCGTTTATCATTTTTTGAACCATTGTGTGAAACTCTTTTCATGTTTGAATCTATGGCCGCAAACAGTATAGAAGTCACAAAAGTTGTCAATCCTTTCCTTTATCTTTTTGGTTGCATTAAGTAGCTTAGCTTGCACTAGGATTTGCCAAACCAAATTCATTGGCATCTGAACTTCTTCTATGTTTTCCATAATCTTGTAGTTTTCTTCAATGATCATTTCCTTTAAGTCTAACTTAGCACGAGTTTGAGATGAACTGGCTTCATTGTTGGATTTTGATTGCTTACTACCTTCCATCTTTTCTTTCACTTTGTCTTTGCAGATACTTTTTCTTCTTAATTCATTTTTCATGGTCTCATCGATCCTCTCATAGAGTATGACCACATCCGCAAAGTTTTTCTAGAAGCTTCTCGCTACCTTTTTATAATAAAAGGCTTGCAACGTGCTAATGAATCTAACCATCATTTCTTTTTCTGTCAGTAAGGGATGAATCTAGGTAGCCTCTCCATCCATCTTGCAGCGTACTACCTAAAACGTTTGTTAGTTTTTTTCCTCTTGCCCATAAGAGATAGACAACTAGAGATATGACCATTGGTGGGTCTCTCCTCGTCAATAACATTGATAGATGGATCATCATGCCCATCACATTCCTTATAGAACTTGACTTTAAACCGATCCATCATCCTTATGACCATCTTCAATAATGATGGACAATGTTGCAAGTCGTGTTCTCAACCATAATGGCCATAAGATGTATCAACGTTATTTCTTTTTTGACTTTTGTTATCTGTTACAATTCCAGTCTTCACAAAAGCCTACCAAAACCTTGCTCATCAGGGTTTTGACTTCTCATATGCTTTTTTTAATCTAATAGCCTTTTCCGTCAATTATCACATTCACTCTTGGTTTGGCATCATTAGAGAGTAGGTTGGCCTCCACATTGGGTCCAGGATCTTGCTTAATCTTGATCACTCCTTTTTCTAGTAAACCTTGCACCTTTCTTTTGAATGAAATGTAGTTTTCAATGAAATGGCCTTGCGCTCCCGCGTGGTACTCACAATAAGCATTCCCATCATACCATTTCAGGTACGGTGGTGATCTTAGGTTAGTGAATACTGAAGCCACTAGTTTGCCTGCCAATAAGTGAGAGTATATCTCTTTATATGAGTAAAGGAGTGGTTTAAAGTGCTCTATTTCTCATGATACTTGTCGGTTATTCAAAGCTCTCACATTATGCATATTACAGGGTTGTATATTTTGGGTCATACTTTGCACGGGATTTGGTGCAAAGCTTATTGCAAGAGTGAACCCGGTAGCGTGGACTGGTTGCTGTGCTGATGAGTAAGGGGTAAGACTTGTATTCAACGTGCATGGGAAGTACATAGGCTGTGCTGGATGCAAACTTTGATTAAACCTAGCACGATTCTCACCTACAGCATTCATTTCCCTCTTCTTACCTTTATTTGCTGTCTTTTTTACTGATATAGATCCTTCCTCGATAGATATCTTGCCACTCTTGATAATGTTCTCAATCATTTCACCTAATATAACCATATCTACAAAATTTTTTGTGGTGTTTCCTACTAGCCTTTTGTAGTAAGGAGCTCGTAAGGTGCCAACAAACATAATTGTCATTTCTTTTTTAGTTAGAGAATGGTGAACTTAAGCTGCTTCTTCCCTCTATCTCTGAGCATACTGTCTAAAACTCTCAGAAGATTTCTTCTCCATATTCATGAGAGAATGACAATCTAAAACCCAATCAGACACATGCTTATACTATTCAAGGAATGTGCATGCTAAGTCTGCCCATGTTTAAATTCTTGCAAGATCAAGTCCTATGTGCCATCGGAAGGCTGTCTTAGTCAAACTATCCTAGAAGCAATGGATTAGTAGCTTTTTGTTCTTTTCATGTCTCTCCATTTTACGATAGTACATGTGAAGATGGGCAGCAAAGTCAATAGTCCCTTTGTATTTTTTTTTAAATCAAGCACTTTAAACTTGGGTGGGATGACGAAGCTTAAAACTAGCCCTAATGACATTGCATCTATGATTCCAAATTTGTTACTTCCTTCCACAGGTCGAAGGTATTTATCTATTGAGTGATACTTTTCCAAGTCCTAATCACTTTTTGGGGGCTTTTTTATTTTCTCTTGCTCTATATGTTCTCGAGGTCTGAGACTATAGGCCTTGATGGTAAAGTGCCTGCACCTAGAAATCCTTGAATTAAGTGGACGCTGTTATAGGATTGATATAAATAAATCACTGAGATGGCATGATGTTCATTGCCAGAGGGTGTTACCCATGTAGTGCTCCTTCTTGAGCATTGGTGGCCTCAATACCATTATTTAAATAACTTTTAGGGTGGGTCGGTTCTTTCCTCATCTTAACTGTGCTCGTTTTCCCTTTTTCCTTCAATGCATTAGATAGTAATTTGGTTAGCTTAGAAATCTATGCTTGAAGTTCCTCATTCTTACAGAGTGCTTGCTCTTCGATGTGGGCCTAATAATTATTTCCATCACTTTTCGATGATTGCGAGTGTTGTACTGATGGCAAACTGTAGATTCCGTGTTTTGAATCACCTTCACTTTAAATTATTTTCGGATTAGGCCTTTTTGGTATGTTCATGCATATATTTGATGCAATGAGGATAAATGAATAAAAACCATGAAAAGATTAGGTTAGTTATGCAAATGCAAAAAGGATAATTGGGTAAAAAGACAACTCTACCAATAGCATCTTTCATTAAAGCAACAAACTGTCTTAATTACATGTGATTACATTCGAAAATGCCTGACATGGTTACATTGTTTGATTACATGGTCCAAGAAATACAATAACTCTTGCTTGTGTGTTCCAGTGGGCAAGATATCAGGTGTCAGGGATCAGACTATATCCATCATGTTCTCGACCTCCAACTAAGCTGCCTGGATTTGCTCTGTGAGATGATGATGATAGTCTTGATGATTTTTTTGTACGTGACTAACCACTTAAAGTCATTCTTGCTTTCACTATTAAGAGGCTCTCACTAATGCATCGACTTAGTCTTGGTGAGCTTGAAGAAAATGCTCTAAGTTTTGGATTTTGAGTGTCAGAACTCTATTTTTGGCATAGTTTGCTCTCAAGTCCTAGACTTGAGCCTCTAATCATTCATTCCTTCTTCGATAAGTTGATGTAAGAGCCTGGGCCCTAATAAGCTTCTCCCTATTATCTCTAGCAACTTCTTTCCATTGATGTAGTTCCTTTTCGAGAGTAGTAATTTTTGTCCTCCACTCGATCAATGATTTTTCAAGCTTTTGGGACTTGCTTGCTTTGTTAAGGGCCACATAGTCTTATATGAAGAGGATGAATTGACAACACTGGAATTGTTAAAGAAATAAAAGAGGGGCGTAGCTAGTACTTCCCTATAATCCCATGAGCGGTACATAGCTGTAATCTCTGTATTGTTATATGACCATTTATGGGAAAAACCAAGAGGCCTTCTATGTTACCTCCTCCCCCTTGAGGCTCCAAAACTTTTGGACCTACTACTCTTTAGATTTGTCTTGAGGTCATTCGTTCTCAAGTACTTTAAAAATAGGGCTAAAGCTAGGGAAGAAGTAATGCGACGTCCTACTTTCTTCCAAGCTAAAGTAACTGATGAGCCCAATGTGAAAGAATGGTGCACATCTGATGAAAGGGCCCATTCCCATTTTCTTATGAAAAATAAGAGCTCGAATAGTTTCGGTAAGGATGGCCAATGTAGGATTAATGTTTTAGCATAAGCAAGAAAAGACATCTGGTATCGTAGCTTTAACATAGCCTAATGTCTTTGGGAATACAACCAAATCATATATTGCCAAAATATAGATATCTTTGATTTTTTAGATGTCAACGGTACTCACTATTGCTTCTCTTAAACTGGCCCATGAGATGCATTCACTATTCCCCTTTGTTTTGATATGACTCTTAATCTAAGACTCTGTTACCCTGAGAATTTGAGCTAATCTTTTCTTAAAGGTTAGAGGATTCAACGCTTTACAGTATATCTTGTTGACCTTTGCCCTTTCAATGTTGAGTAACACAGTGTAATCATCAATAGTGGAGACTAAGTCTTAATGATTGAAAGTGAAACACCGGTATGCTAAATTCTAAAACTGAGAGGCCACTTGCAACAAACTGACATCCAAACAAACTTGAAGTAGAAGAGCGATATCTCTATATCTCTTAGTGAATGATTCCTTTTTAGTACTATCGCAATTAGTCTATATAATCCTCAGATCTTGCGAATCACTTTGATGGTATCCTATCTTGATCCTTTTATGCACTATTAAAGCATGCCTTAATTTTAAAACATCCTCATCTTCACGCTATCGATGTTCTAACCATGCTCGAACTTCTTCAAAGGGTTTTAACTTTGAAGTAAACAGTTGCTCCATGATAAACGTCACTTGGTGAACACTGATCCATTAGAGCCAATTGTCCCATGATGATAGTAATTATGATGAAATTATGCATGGTGAAAAAGAAAAGCAAAGAAAGAATGAGTTAGTAACCAACACAAAATAATAGGTAAAAGGTAAGAAATGGAAGAAATCCAAAATTTGCCTCAAGAATAGGCGGTACGACACCTAAGGGCAAATAAGATGATCACAAATGTTAAGGCATTGAATAGGTAGCATACTGATATACTCGTATTAAAATTTTCTCTTCACGAAGTAACATGATACCTCACAAGGATTAAGGCTAACCATCTAAACGGTGATGTTTGTTCATCACCGCACTTGCTAAGCTGTTGTCTGAGTAGCATGACGACCTATCTTGGTCAGATACAACTATTTCAAGATGGCATTACAAGTAATGGCATTCACTTGTACTAACCCACTTATAAAAGAGGATTTGCCATCCAACATAATAGCATATCCTAAAGGAATGATCATGAAAATAAAAAGGCAAATGCGGGTGACAACGTTCACCCATCATTGCTCATGTAACCAATGGCATGTAGGAGTAAAGATAAGAAATGTTTCGTTGAGTGGCCCTAATTTCAAGTTATTCTAGTAGCATCCAGTATGGCTTAACATGGTTTAGCTTAGAGGGTTCACTACATGGGTTTAATTTGGTGCCTATTTCGGCATCCAAATTATTCCTTTATCTGGTAAGAACAGCCAAGGCACCCCGATCGTAGGCCCATCACGAGTTTGGTGGAATAGGTTTGATCCAATGGATGTATTTTCCTATGCAAGTGCGGAGGGGTACTCATGAGAGACATAGGTAGTTTACATCCCAAAAAGTCTTGCCATGCCTATGAGGAGGGTTACTCATGAAGGCGGATGGCTCACTTCCTCTTAATAATTAGGATACTAACCACACCATGGTGTATGGTAGGAATCTAGTGCAAATGCAAGTGCATGGTGTGTGTTATTACCATATTTATTTGAATTAATATTTATTTGGGCATGAACAATCCCTAATAATTACAGGACAAAAACATAAAGGATAGATATTAGTAGGCAAAAATAAAAGAGAATTATATCTAAATAATCATAGAGACTGAAAAACTAAGAACTGAGTGAAAAATAGCTAGTTATAGTCCTAACTCTCTAAAATAGTCCTCAGTGGAGTCACCAAGTTGTCACCATGTGCCCTACCTTTAAAACTTCGGATGATCCAAAAGGCATAGCATGCTCGACTTAAAGATCAACGATAGTTGGTTATGTTCGAGCCTTTGAGCTATCCCTTGATTAGGATTTGGATTAGGCATGATTAGATGAAGGGGATAGGGATCGTCGGATGAGTCACTCATCCAACTAAACCTGAATGGCCACCATGAAGTGGCCATAAACTTGGAGTCACCAACGATCATTTTAGGCTAAGCAAGATTGAATGCTTATTGAAAACAATATTACGAGTTATGAAACTCAAAACACTAATTTCAAGGTCTACGAAGTCCAGAGATTCATTGCTTGGGCTCAAGAGTTGGTTACATGTAAGGAAGGACTAGCATCCCTACGACACCTAAAATCAGTACCTACTAATTATATCTCACATTGGTCTCAGTTAAATCAATTCTATTTGGTCTCTATTTAGATAAAATCCTCTTTAATGCATGAAATTTTGGAAAATGTGAATCTGAGGTTTTTTATTAAGAAAAATTAGATCACCTATGCACCTCGAAAATGTGAGGAACATAGGGATTTTTTTATGAAAACGACATCCAGATTAGATTAAATTTTGATGTTTTGTATTAGGCACTAGAGAGACACCAACATGAAACATCACCTCGTAAATTTCATTATAAAATGAATTTTAAATATGAATGCACAACAACACAACAAAAGGAAACAAGTTAGTGAGGTGAAAAATAAGAAATATAATAATATCATAAACAAAAGAACATAAAAAAAAAAGGGCGGTCAAAATGTATCTCATAATTGCCTTCAAATGTTGAAGAATAACCCAGATTACAATTTTAAAGACCGGTCTACATTCGGTGATAATTTGAAGAACAAAGACAATTTTTATCAAAACAATTTGAGGCATCCGGAAGAGAGAAAATTTTATGTTTTTGAGGTAAAAGCGGGGTTGGAGTATCCCATCAGAGAAGTGGGGTTGGAGTGTCCCCTAAAATAAAGTTATGAAAATAGTTAGGAATAAATAAAAATTTTTTATTATTTTTTAAAAAATGAGGTTGGAGTATCCCCTTAGAATAGTAGGGTTGGAGTATCCCCAAAATTAGGAAAACATTTAAGAACAAGGAGAAAATTTAAACTTTGATTAAAAAAAGGGGTTGGAGTATCCCCTTTGAGTAGTGGAGTTGGAGTATCTTCACTAGTGAAAATTTTAATATGAGATCCTATTTTTTTTTGTATTTTAACCTTGATTCAAGTCAAAAGAGGTTAGTGTTGTGAGGGAGACTAAAGGGGTGCATTTTGAGACATACGAACATCTTGATAAAAGAAGATTCGAAAATTAGGTCGGGTACATGGTGACATTATGTTTCAAAGCACCTTGCACTTTGAATTATTATTGGATTAAACTTTTATGATATGTCATGACTATGCTTGATGAGATGATGATAAGTATGCAATCATAGCGATAAGTGATAATGAATGAATGAATAAAATAATAAACGAATTAAGTACGTTATGCAAATGCAAAAAGGATAATTGGACTGCAGGATACTTCACCATTTATGTCTTTCATAAAGCAACAAAAAAGAGTTTGATTAAATGTGATTGCATCAAAAATTATATAACACAATTGCATTATCTATCACTTGTTCTAAGAAACATGCCACATGTTCCATCCAAAATTATATAACATAATTGCATTATCTATCACAGGTTCCAAGAAATACATCAACTCTTGTTCACGGTCTCCAATGGGTATGATATCTCACCTTAAAGACTTAGCTATCTCAATCATGTCATCCACCTCTACCTGGGCTACTTGAATTTGCTCCTTAAGGTGACGCTAGTGATCCTGATAATTCTAACATGCTTGATTAATCATTAGTTGCCATTCTAACTCATGTTGCTCTGAGGCTCTCATTAACTCCTCAATGTGATTTTCACAAATTTGCAAGGATTGCTCTAAGTCTTGAATTCTGAATGCTAGGACTTCGTTCTCAATCTGGTTTGCTTTCAAATCTCGCACTTGAGCTTCAATACGTCTATTCCTTCTATGGTAGGTTAATATAAGGGCATAGACCTTTATGAGCTTTTTCTTATTGTCGCGAGCCTCTTTTATCTATTGATTTAACTCTTTATCGAGGGTAGCAAGCTTTACCTCTTATTCGATTAATGATTTATGAATACACTTGCGCTTACTTCTATTTTAGAGTGCCACACAATCTTTTATTAGACTTTCGAGAGCCTCCTTGAAGAAATCTCTCTTTGATAACTCGATTCGTCTTTCCATCTTTGAGGTATATATCTATTTCCAGTTGAGTTTTTTCCTCCTTTAAACGGGTGATTTTTGCGACAAAAGCTGCCTTTCTTTATTCGAATTCACATTTGAACAATTTAATCTCAGAAAGAGGCTCGTCAACTAGAGCTTCAAATGTCTCAATATTGGATAACGATAAAGTGTTATTGATATGATGGATTCTTCACTCATCATACCTCAGAGTCAAACTGTTCTCTCTCTAGTATCTCTCAGTGCCTTAAAACTCCCTTCAAGCATGGAAAGCTGATAGGACTTTCAACTTATATTTGGTTTATCATATTTGAGTTCCCAGTATTTGAGGGTTTGAAAGAATAGGATGAATTATCAGCATTGAAAATATCATAAAACGAAGAAAAGTGCATAATTGGTACTTCTCCATAATCCCATAAGCAGTACATAACTATAATCTTTGCATCTATACATGACTGATTAAACAAAATTGAGCATTCCATGTAACCTTTTCTCCTTTGAAATTTTAACGTATTTAAATTTATTATTCCTCAGACTTTTCTCGGGACAACTCATTCTCAAGGACTTTGGAAAGAAGGCTAAAGTTAAAAAAGAAATTGTGCAACATTTTTCTTTTTCTGATGTGGAAATAACTGATGAGCTAAATATGGAGAAGAGAGTGCATCCAATGAATCAACCAGTCCTTATTTTCTTGTAGAAGTTGAAGGCTTAAATGGTTTCAGCAATAATGACAGGTGTTGGGTTGATATTACAACATAGTCGAGAGAAGAAATCTGTAACTACCACCTCTACGTAGCCTAACATTTTGAGGAATATGATTTGTCCATATATTTCCAAGGCATAGTTATTCTAAATTTTCTTGGATCAATGAGATTTGCCATTGTCTCTTTTAGACTTGCCCAGGAAATGCACTCATTGTTCCCTTTTGTCTTGATATGGCCTTCGGTCTATGATTATGTGGCTCCAAGAATCTATGCTAATCTCTTCTTGAAAGGTAAGGCTTATGACACTTTGCAACACACCCAACTAGACTTGGCCATTTCAATGTTAAGTAACACTATATATTCATCAACACTAGGGACTAGATTTTTTAATTAAAGGTAAAATATCAGTAGGCTAGATTTCAAAACAGAGATAAATTGTTGCTCCATGACAAACACCTCTTACTAAACACTGAACCTTTGGCCGATTGTCCTATGGTGATCATTATAACAAAATGATGATGCAACAATCAAAAGAGTAACAAGAAAATAGGTTAATAACAAAAAAAAAATGACAATAAATAAGAACATAAAAAATTAAAGCAAAGATGAATAAAAAATTTACCCCAATACTAGATGTTATAAGGCCTAGGGGCATACATGACAATTATAAACATTAAGAAGAGCTAGGCAAACACGAGTAGCATACCAACATGTCATGTTAAAAATTACCCTTATTTAGGTGATACGGTACCTCATAAGGCTAAAACTAATTAGTTAGACAGTGATGGTCATTCATCATCATCTACAATGGTATGCATTAAACCATTATTGGGACAATATAATGGCTTATTCTGGTTAGATATGACTCTTTTTAGGTTGATATAGGGCATTGTAGGTGATATCATTAGCTTGTCAGTACCCACTTATTAATAAGGGTTAACCATCAATTAGATAGTATAATGGCATGCTCTAATGAAAAAAATGAGATGAGAGACATCTGTTATGGCTTGAAATGACAACCGCAAGTGATAATGTTCATTCATCATCCAACATAACTATAGTACATAGTAATAAAGGTAATAAGAGTTTCTTTAAGTGTTCCTATTTTTTAGGTTACTCTAGTAGCATTTTGGTATGTTTTTGACATGGTTAGGCCTATACAGCTCACTATATAGGTTTGAGTTAACTCTAAAGTCAGATCTAAATCATTCATCTATCCACTAAAGACAGTTGAGGCACATCGATCTTAGGCCGATCATAGGCTTTGTGGAATGGGTTTAATCTGGTTATTTCCCTATGCAAGTGCAATGGGTTACTCACAAGAACATAGGTACTTTACACCTTAGAAGATCTATCTATGCTTATGCGAAAGGTTACTCATAAAGGTAGATAGCTCACATCCTTTTAATAATTAGGGCCTCAATCCCGCCATGGAGTTTGGCGAGAATCTAATGCAAATGCTCATATACAGTGCATGTCAGGGAAATAATCAAACTGTTTTCATTACTTTTTATTACCATACTTATCAAATTGATACTTATTCAAGAACAAGATAGTCTTTGATAAATCAGGACAAAAATCATAAGAAATAAAAGATTAATAGATAAAAATGGAAGAGGATTATAGTTAAGTAATACCAAAAACCAAGGAAATCAAGAACTAAGCAAGACACGGCTAGTAGTAGGTCTAACTTTCCAAATTTGTCCTTAGTAGAGTTGCCAATCTGACAACATACTTTATCTAGGCACAACACCTAATAATTAAGGCCTCAATCCCACCATGGAGTTTAGCGAGAATTTAATGCAAATGCTCATATACAGTGTGTGTCAGGGAAATAATCAAGCCATTTTCTTTACCTTTTATTACCATACTAATCAAATCGATGCTTATTCAAGAACAAGACAGTCTTTGATGAATCAAGACAAAAATCATGATAAATAAAAGATTAGTAGACAAAAATGGAAATGGATTATAGTTAAGTAATGACCGAAAACCAAGAAAATCGAGAACTAAGCAAGACACAGTTAGTAGTAGGTCTAACTTTCCAAATTTGTCCTTAGTAGAGTTGCTAATCTTATAACATACTCTTATCTGGGTACAACACCTACCCAAATCGCTTGGATAGTGACGCGCGTAACTTAAAAGGAATGTCAAGAATCGCTTTTAGGTTATCTGTTAATTGAGATTTGAATTAGGTATCATAAGGTGATAGTCAGGGGAAAGGCCTTCGAATGAATCACTCGTCCAACTAGTCTTGGATAGCCACCACAAAAAGGCCGAAGACTTAGAGTCGTCACTAATCATTTTGGGCTAGGTATGATAGGATACCTATTGAAAACGATATTCTAAGTTATGAAACTCAAAACATCAAATTTAAGGTCTATAAGATCCAAAGATTCATCATGAGGGTTTAGGAGTTTGTTACACGTAGGGAAGAATGAGCACCCTATGACACCCTAAATCAATACCTGCCAGCCATGTCTTAAGTGGGTTTCAATTTCTTCAAATTTTACTCGTCATTATTTTGATAGAATCTCCTTTTAATGAATGAATTTTATGTGAAAATTGTAAACCAAGGTTTTAAGTAAAAAATTTAATTATTTATGCGCCTTAGAGATGTGGGCAACATAAAGATTTTTAATGAAAATGATCATCGATTTAATTTTAAAATCGGATATTCCATATCAAGCACCTGAGAGATACAAATATAGAACATTGCCTTATACTTCTCAAAAATAATTTGGAAATATGAATTTAAAATAGACACCATGAAGGGAAACATGTTAATAAGACAAAAACAAATATAATAATATTGCATAAAAATAAGCACATAAAAGCATAAATAGGAAGGATGATCGAAATGTATCTTGTAATTATCTTTAATTATTGAGAAATAATTGGAATGACAATTTTGAGATGTGTTTGGACTTAGTGGACATTTAAGATATAGAAAAAAGTTTTTTGACTAAAAGGCCTAGGATGTCTAGGAGAGAGAAATTTAAATTTTTTAAGTGAAAAGTAGGGTTGAAGTATCCCAATAATGAAAATTATAGTGATACTTTTTGAAAGTTGAATGAAGTTTGTAAAAGCGAGAATGGCGTATCCCCTTGGAGCATAAGGTTAGAATATCCCTAAAGGTGGAAATTTTAGTAAGTTTAGGGAGTGAAAACATTTTTGATTAAAAAGATTAAATTTTGAATTAAATTTGGCAATTGAAATAAAAGACCAAAATAAAGAATTTTTTAGGTTTTGATCTAAGCCTTAGGGACATGTTTTATGACATTCGACTCTATAAGGAATTAATCGAACGCATTTCAAGGCCTTTGCATGCATTAAAAAGGTGTTTTGGGGAATTTAGTGTAATTTTTCCTAAGTCCAAAAATAGGGGACAACATCATGCTATCTTTTTTTTTATTTTATTCTGTGAAAATTTGAAGGTTCCAAGAGTTGGGCGAGATACCATTAGAAAGGCAATTCTATAAGGGTTAATTTTAAGATAATCCAAAAATCTTTGAAAATGCTCTCAAAGTGGAAATAAATTTTGAAGTTAGGTCTATGCGACCTTGATAGCACATGCAGGGGAAAGGGTGTGGCAAACTTTGAAAATCATTCCAGGCTCATACAGAATCGTTAAATAGCAAATGGTACTTATCTAAAAAGGGAATTTCATGAAATTTTTAGAAAAAAATATTT
Organism: Adansonia rubrostipa; assembly: GCA_038381775.1. Lineage (NCBI taxonomy): Eukaryota > Viridiplantae > Streptophyta > Magnoliopsida > Malvales > Malvaceae > Adansonia > Adansonia rubrostipa. The sequence goes on from JBBYHM010045987.1 coordinate 29,673, forward strand.
TCAAAATTCAAAAAAAAATCTTGGGTGGTGTGAAATGGCCAAATAGAATACGAATTGCTGATTCTAAGGTCTCTAGACAACACTAGTTCCAAAAATCATAACTCTTCATTTGAAATGATCCGAGGGCAAACAGGATACCGTTGGATAGGTAATTTGATGCTTTTTTAGGGAAAATATCACAATATTCATGAAAACATAGTTTAAGGTCTGAAAATTATTTTTTAACTCATGACTATGTGTTATCAAAGCAAAAACAAGGGAACGTTTCAATTTTTCAGGTTTCATAGGACTAACCTCGGGCCCTGGACATCCAAATGTCTGTGATAGAAAGGAATTAGTGACATGGGCCTCATGAGCTTTTTTACACAATCCTACAGTAGTTTGGGACAATAGAACAGCCCATTGACCATGTCACAAACACAAAGACTTTAGGTAAAAAGATTAAGGTAAAACACTTTAGAACAAGTAGAAAGGCTATTTTACTTGGAAATCAAAAATTTTTTTAATCTTTTTTAACCATGAATCCAGGCATGGAAAGCTTGATTTAACCCTAAGATTGGATTACCAATGAATTAAAAACCTTAAGTCCATGTTAATCCTCATTGATAAAGGTTAACATTACCTTGGGGCTTTTGAAAAACATGTTTATAACAAAACAACAAACAAGCATTTTGGAAAACATAGGATGAACTAAATATGATGTTCATGACAATATACATGGGAGGCATATTCAAGTAAGTAGAAATGACATTTAAGCATGAAAATGATGATAATATGTGAGGAGATAAGCATGAGAATGCATGGAGATGTTAGTCCAACAAATGACATCAAGGAGTATGCCATGGAAATGATGTAGACATGCTTAGACAATGAAGAACAACTTGCTGGAATTTCATGACAACATCAAAACATGCCACCAAAATGAACCAAACACATAGAAATGAAGAAACATGATAGAGGGGCTAATGAACAATCCCAAAAGTCTACCTTATTCAATGCCATAAAATGCATTAGAAATCTTAAGATAAGGTCATGGTCAACATATTAAAGCTCACTAGATTAATGAAATTACAAATATAAGTAAAAAAAGGAAGAAAGGATAAAGAATATACCCTAAAGCTTTTAAGCCTTATTGGTAGTACTGAACAGAGAAGTTTATGATCTTATGGCTCATTTTTTCTCTCCTTTGCTATGGATGAGCAAAAAAGGAATGAAAAAAAAGAGCTTATGGTTGTAGTATCAAAAGGGAGGAAGTTGGGGAAGAGAAATGTGAGAAATAAAAGGTTTTAGAAGGGTTTCTAGAGGGTTGATGGAGGAGCTACGGGAATGGAATATTTTCTAAGTATGGAGACTGATGTAAAATGTGTCTAAGGTTCTTTGGCTAGGCATAACATATTTTACATGGGATTTAATCCTGCCATCAAAAACCTGGCAAAGGTAGGCTATTTTAAGGGAGATAATATGGTGACTCATTGTACCAAGAGCAACCTTTCAGGATTTCATTGGTTGATGTACATCCTTGGTAGTAGAAACAAACCATGCATCGGTTCGAACAGTGAGCAAGGTCAAGATTGCCTTTCATCTATCCACATTATAGCATGAAATGCCCTTGTGATAAGCTTAATGGACTACTCAAAAATGTTAAAAACCAATGTTTAAGCCCAAAAATGAAGTCCATATGATTTTTTAGGCATGTCTAAGATTGGATGATTTTTTCTAGCCAAATTTGTGACCAAATTCATGTTTTAATGTCACAGTGAAAAGATGTGAAAATGGCATGAAATAGGCAAATTTTGCCTTATGTATCAAAATGATTGCTTCTTGTATCGATACTTGGAACAAATTTTTGCCAAGGTATCAATATTATCCTTCATCTATTGATATATAGAGCAAATTTTTGTTCAATGTATTGATACTATAAAGCTGATATCAATACCTGGAGCTTGGTATTGATAGTATCACTCCTTTTATTGATACTAATTGGCCAAAATAGTAATTTTATCTTTAATATAACTTTGTGTCGATAAAAAGGCCTCTGTATCGATACATGGCATCTGGTATGGCGAATGGCGAAAAGCCTTACATCGATACCTAAAGGTTACATATCGATACTTACTCATGTAAGTATGTATTTCATGCATCTTCAACTCCTGGATGCCTCACTTTATTTGGGAATGATGGACGACTAACTCGTGCTTATCTGAATGAACTCAATAAAGCCTTGAATAATGACCTTATATGCCTTGGATGATGGCCTGGACAAAATAGGGTGTCAACATTGATCACAAATATCATATAAGGTTATTACATAGATGAAGGTCATTGGACTAAAAGGCTATTTATGAAGCTTACATAAAATCATATATATTAAGAGTGCAGTCTCAGTTCTTTAGTGGTATGACACTAAGATTTATAATTAGGTGATTATTTATTTGGTATAGAATAATTAATACATAGATTATTAGGGCTCAATTATATATGTTCAATTGGTCTTGCCACTAGCTCAACACAATTCCTTAATGGATGGTTATTAATTGGAATACCAAAGTCAAAAGATTCTCAATTTGTTGCAGTGGTGCACCAAATACATTTTTTTAAGGGTACAAGCATTTTCTTCAATAAATAATAAAAAATAATTTTTTCTCTTACTTATTTAGAATATATATTTAATTTGATTAAATATTTATTTAGGACAAGAATTAATAATTTAAATTAATTATATTTATCTTTTGATAAAATTAGAAATTAATTTGAATTAAATAGATATGGAAAAATAATTATTTATATAATTAATTTAATATCTATAAAGTCTTGTTTAAATATTTATTTTTGAATTAATTCTAAATAAATTAAGAATAATTATTTTATTTATTTTAATTTGTGATTAAATTAATTATTTTAATATATTTAATTTTATTTTGATAATTATTACATAATTATTTTATTAGAATAAAATTGTCATGATTTTATTTCAAATTAGAATTGGAGTTACAAAAAATTATCTGATTAAATAAAACTAATGTTTTAATCAGAATTATATTAAGTATTCAGATTAAACAGCTTAAACTCCTTAAAATATAATGAGCCAAAACAATGTATGGGCACATTAGGGCTTGGTCGAATTTTAGGCTCATAGCCACACTAGGGTAGATAGCCACTAGGGTTTTAAAGAGGTGCTAAAAAAACTATTTTAATTAAAATTAAAAATAAGGTGACCTTCTAGGTTTCAGATTAAGATTTTAGTACCATGTTAGGGTTTTTTGTCACAATATATCATGATTTTAAACCTATTGGCACAAAGTCGTACTGAAAGAGGATCAAGTCATATTAGTTTGGAGTTAAACAAGATAAAAAGTGCTCATACACTCTACCGTTCGAGAATTGAAGATAGAAAAGAAGGCTAGTTGGTTGAGGCTTTCACATAGATTTACTCTGAGAATTCTTAAACAACATCTGCAGATCTATGCCTAGGTAATTGATTATGGTGTTTTTTTTTATATGACAACACGATCTAGTATGATCCATTTTTTAAAAATTTTGAAATTATGCTACATTATCTAATTTGTTTTGCTATAGTGAAATAGACTTTTTTAGGAAAACCTTGATTCTTACTAAAATGAATAGTAGTGGCTTACCAAACCTAGTGAATACAGATGGGGTAAAGAAGTACTATACTTAAAAGAGATTTTAGGATGAAAACATGAGAAAGTGTTCTATAATCTTAAAAAAAAACAAAAAATGAGGGGGGGAAGAAACCTTAGTCGAAAACCTAAAAGGGCATCCAAGTAATCAAACTTGCTTAAGTTGAAAACCAAAAGGGGGACTTAAGTAACGCAAGCATACCTGTTATGCAAACTTAACCAACAAATTGTATCTTGACCATATTCATAGATCCTAACCTATCAAAGACTACTAAACATGGCCTTAAAGAAAACCTAGCTTGGAGAAATAAAGGCGATGTCTACCCAAGCTCAGGGCAACCATTATATCATGGGGCAATCCGAGGAATGCATCAAAGATCAATTAATACCAAAAAATCGATCACTCAAGAAAGGTCTTTAAAAGCACACAATGAAAAATTCATGTTACTAGCATCAGGGGCCTTTGTTGCCCAAAATATTTATCCCTTAACTCTTTTGTATATCTCAAAATTTTTCTTGAGTTGTACTTTTTTTGAATGAAATACAATTACTTATTTCTTTTTTAATTCCTTTTCTGCCATACGTACATCCCATGTTGCATTTCTCACTTCTGGTGTCAACACTCAAAAATCCTTATTGGTCAACCTAGACTATTGGAAACAACCCTCTGAATCAAACTAAAAAATAAGTCCACGGATCTCGTAAACCAAACCTAGTTAACAAAAAAATCACAAACATGAGCCATTCAAACTCAGGAACCCTTATTCATAAGTCACGAGCCATCAATACCCTTTGAAACAATTTGAAACACTCAGAACCTCTCAATCTCAAGGGCAATATTAGAAAATCCCTGAGCTACGAGGATAATTGATGGGACTCTTAGATGGGAAAGTAATTCAAAGCGCCATAATCAATTATCGGATTTAGTTTTTAAATCTTTAATTTTTATCATTCAAGCATGCATTTGCATCATCATGTACCATTCATGAAATAGTTAACTATCTCTTAGGCACAGACTCTTAACTTTAAAAGTCCCAAACTAAAAAAAAAGCCTCTAGGTATAGACCTCTAATTCCAAAAGCCCTAAGGAACTCCAAGTAAGAATTCCTAATCTTGCAAGTTTATAAATTAAAGAGTCATCCAAGTAAGGTCTCTAAAGTCAACCAACCTAAGTCCATAAAAAGCTGGATGTCTATCGAGTTAGTCCGAGAAGAATTAGCTACCAAAAGAGTTAGTCGACAAAGAGTTGTATGCCTATTGATTTAGTCCACAAAGAGCATAAAGAGTGCGACGCCTATCAAGTTAGTCCACAAAGAGCTGGACGCCTATCGAGTCAGTCTACAAAGATTTATGCATCTATTGAGTTAGTCCATAAAGAGCTGGACACCTATCAAGTTAGTCCACAAAGAGCTAGGTAACTATCGAGTCAGTCCACAAAGAGCTGTATGCCCACCAAGTAAGTCCACAAAGAGCTATACATTTATTGAGTTAGTCCATAAAGAGCTAGGCACCTATTAAGTCTAAGTCTACATCAGCTAGTAGCTCTTTAGGAAGGTCAAGCCCTAAAAAATCTAAAATCCAATAGGGAAGTTAGACTTAGAAACATCCTCTTAGGTTATTTTATTAGTTAAAATCATTGACATAATACCATATCCATCACGGTAAAACAATAACTATGTTTATTTATTGCAAGCACTCAAATGGCATCATTTTACTTAGACAAAATGGTGTTTATCGGTCTTTTCCTTATTTTGATACTCAAAAATAGTCAAAGAGGGAAGCTATACACACTTAATTTTGTCCATGCCTTAATGTAGGTGTTTTAAAGCATCAACAAATCTCAAACAAGCAAGCATGAATCCATTTCCTATCATTCTTGACTTAGGTAAGGTGTTTAAAGAGCCAAAGTAAGCAAAATTCACATTTTTTCATGATTATATTGACACATGGCCTTAAGGTATTGATACAGTGTGGCACATCACCAAGTGCAAAAAGTCTGAGTTGTATCAATATAAATGGGCATGATATATTTACTACTGCATTGATACATTTGGTAAATGCTCGATACAAGGCTTTGTAGTAGGTAAAATTTGATTCTTGGTCAAATATATCGATAAATAAGTGATTGTATGGAAACATCTAGTTTTTACCTAGATATATCGATAAAATATACACTGGGCATTTTTTGCTTAACTCATTCCATTTTTCCCTCACATAATATTGATTCGAAACACAAGTCTGATTATACATTCGATTCCAAGTCATTCAAATTCATAAGGCCTTATCATTGGACTAGAATTCGACTTAATTAAATTTTAGGGCCAAATTGACTAGGAACTATGATATTTTCATGGAAAACATAGCTTATTTAAGGGCAAAATTAGGTTTTGTCAATTTGCAGGCTGCATGAAGCAATCTGCTCTACCACTTTTGTAGGTAAAACCAATAAAAATAAAAACAACTCAGCATAGTACCGAGAGCAGCTTAGCTGTACAAGTGAAAAAGTTAAAAATACCTTTGCTTTGGCTCCAAAAACATTAGCTGAGCATTTGATTATAAAGAGCCAAATTTGGATGAGCAAAAAAATTACATCTAGATCATATTTTCTAAAAAAACTCTATGGTTTTGTAATTCTCCTTGGCAGCCTCTAATATGTCCTAAAAACTTTCTTTTCCCACTTATCCTCCCCTCTAAACTCCTCTCCATCCATACTAATGCAAAAAAGCTCCTCTTCACCACTCTTTCTTACTCATTTATAAGAAGTATAGAAGAGAAAAGTAAGCTAAGAAAACCAGAAAAACAAAAAGCTATAGGAAAACAAAAATTAAAACTTGAAGTTAATAAAGAAACAGAGGATTTTTGTAGGTTTTTGTTTGTATATTTTCTACCTTTTCATCCTTATTTATCTGCATCAAACATACTTCATGTCATTTTAGCTAACTAATATCCATAAAGCCATGACCTTCTTTGGAAAACATGCATATTTGAGTTTCTTTTGATGGTATCTTGAGTTTATGTTGTATGAATGATGTGTTGATGTTGCTTGAATACTTAAAAATCATATTTTTCTTAGCTTATTTTAAAACAGCCACTGTTACATTGATCCATGACATCTTTTCCATCATCTATGCTTAATTCATAATGATGCATTAATATTTCAAGATGTTATAATGCTTTTTAAAGCTTGATAGTGTTCTGTGTTTGCTTAATGATATTATTTTTAGTTTTGCAAAACCTTCTACAATGTTCTTCATGACATAAAAATAGCTCACTCTATGTTCGTATCATCTTCCATGTCATTATAAGCGTGTCTTTAAATGCCTATTAAGAAAATTTTGCCTTGTTAGTGCTCCAGCACATTTTTACTATTAGAGGCCATGTGTTCCTTGAAAAAATGTCATCTTGCTAGCGTGTTTTCCTTAAAGAAAAATTTACCTTGTTAATGCTTGAACACATTTATGCCATTAGATGCCATGTTTAGATGTTCTACATGATTAAGAAAATGCCTCCTTGATGCTTCTTTCTTTGGTGTTTGCTACCATGCTTTGGTTTTTACAAAACCTCCCCAAGTTAAGCTCACATAATCTCAAAAAAATTAGATTCATGTTGGCCTAAGATTTTCCAACAAACCAATCTTATTATCTTGCGAAAAAATCAAGCATTTATGTTTAGATCCATGGCCTAATAAGGCAAAATAAAACTTGTTCTCGGCTTCTACTTGATAAAATGTTTTGGTGATAAGCCTTCATGTGGTGACTCGATGGAACGGATAACAAGTTGTGCATGCATCCAACTCCTCAAAACATTGGATGGATTCGTGATTCATGTGTCATAAACCCTAGTTTCAGACATTCGTGTATCCCATGCCTTGACACATGTATAAGAAACCTAAAACCAAAAAACTCCACTGTTTCAATACTGGTAGCATTGTAAATCCAATTGCAAATTAGTTTTTGAACTTTAGGCGACTTTTCTAAAATTTTATGGCATTTTTACCTAAAGGACATTGGATTACCTTTCCAACAATATTTTATTTGTCCCTAAAGGTGCTCGGATAAGGGAGTTATGACTTTTTGAATCTTTACTACCTGAAAACCCAAAAATCACCATTAGCGTACTGCTCAGGCCATTTTGGCCCACCAAATAATTTTTCTAGTATTTATAAATATTTTTCCTAAAAAGTGCAAGAAATTCTCTTTTCAGAAAGATAGTTTGTGATTTAACAATTCCAAATGATTACATGATGATTTTCAGAGTTTATTGTACCCTTTCCCCAGCATGTGCTATTAGTGCCAAACCAAACTCGAGTTTAAAAATTATTTCGTCCTAGAAAAAATTTTTTTAAGATTTTTGGAATATTTTTATATTAATCATTGTCAAGTTACCTTTCCAACAGTACCTCGTTTTCCACTTAAGCCCTCAGATTAGTTAAAAAAAATTTTGAGACGTTGGATAGCATGATGTTGTCTCCTATTTTAAGTAAAATTAATAGATTTTCTTAAAATTCCCTTTTCAAGGCATTCGAGTCCCGTAAGGCTCAAGTTAGGGCCAAATGTCTTCAAAAAAATTTTAATTAATTTTATCCTTTGTTTAAATTATCGATCTTAATTTTTAAATCCATCCTTTAAAAAGACATATCCAAAAAACTATTTTTTTTCAAAATTACCTAATTTTCCCTTGCACATGGATCTCTCAACCTCGCCTCTTAAAATTCCTCCAAAAATTGAGCTTTTCTCTCTCGTAAATCACCTTGAAATTTCTCAAAATCTTGATTTTCACACCTTAAGTGACTAATGAGTCCAAACGCATCTCAAAATTATCAATTTAATTATTTCTAAAATAACTGGGACAATTATAAGATAATCTGACCGTCCCTCCTTTATATGTTTTTATGTGTTTATTTTATGAAATGTTCATTATATTTCTTTATGATTTACTAACATATTTCCTTTGTTGATGACAATTTGTGCATTCACATATTTAATTAAATCTTTTTTAAATTATCGAGGCAATGTTTCTACCGATATCCCTCTAGTGCTCGATATAGAATGCCTTTTTTAAATTAAATCCCAAAATATTTTAACCTTATGTATCACCATCCCAAAAATTGAATTTACTTTTTTTCTTCAAAAAATTCATGCATCATAAAAAAGGGATTATACACATTTACTGATGTAACAAAGATCGAGAAAATTCAAGATCGAGATATTATATGCCAAAAGGCCACATATAAACAAATCCTAAACCTTCCAAATGAACTTTGGAGCATGTGGGCTATAAAATTGAATCTCTAAATTTCTTAACTTGAGATACCAATCTTAATAGGCATCTAGTCATACCTAACCCAAATGATTGATGGAAAATCCAAATTTTTGGCTACGTTATGTTGGCTGTTAGACACTGGTCAGACACCTGATTCGTTTAATAGTCTCCCGACTCGAGTTATGAGAAGCACACTTTTTCTCTCACACTATCATACTAAATAAAATCGCTAGCAAGGGATATTATTTTTAAGTCAAGTGCATCCCATCTTGCCATTAGGGCAAGGGCAAGTTGTAACAAAAAATAAAGGAAAAAAATTGCTGAGTATGAAGCTACTGCACTATTAGAGAATTCAATGAACATGCATGATGTGGAGAATCAAATTTCATGAAAGTTACTAGAAAAGAAAGCAATGGACAGGTTCAGGATACTTCATTACACCCAACATCGTCTAGCTACTATGGATGCAGTTCTCAAAGGTATACTTTTTCACAAAGCCAATTTGTAAACGAAGTTCAAAAGGTGAAAAAAGAGATGCAATGACAGAGTGATGAAATAAGAGCAGAGAGAGATGAAGATGGAAGAAAATATCAGCAACTACAATCATAGTTTAAGTCGCTAATAAATTTAATGCGGTAGAAGTTCCCAAAGATCTGTCATATCCAGTAGTATATTATCTTAGCTTAAATTTTTCTTAATTTTTAACATAATTTCACATATATTGATGCTTACTATTTTTTAATAGGATTAACATATGACAACAAATGTGTTGCGAAAAATTTTTTTCTTGTTATAATTTAAATCATGCCCAAAATTAATATAAAAATAAATTAATAACAATTATTAAATTACGTAGGAAAAAAATTAAATTAAAATAATATCAAAATCTATCAAAGGATAGGGATTGTATTTTGCCAAGAGTCATGCTAGCCGCTTAGATTTCATAAACATTTTCCTAATCCAAGCTCTTTTTTTGGTTAAAAATGGAGAACAAGAAACCAATTTTCTCTTCAATGTATGCTTGCAGCAAAAATCATGAAAAAGGGAAAAAATATATTAACACTATTAGGGACAACAAAACAGTACAAATATGTAGTTAGGTTGAAGGCATAATTAAGGTTTGGTTTAATTGCACTTAAACCTTTTGATTAATTAAACTTTTTAATTAAGTCCCTTGAGAAGAATTTCTCTGCTATTTAACCTAAACCCATTTTAATTTCATAAAATCACCTTTATGTGTGACACATTAGGCCTAACATGTTGGAAATAAATATTAATTCGATCAAGAATATTTATTTTTATAAACCATGAGTAGCATCCTATGTATCATGGCCACCCAAATGCCAAGAGAGTCAATATGGTTTGACAAGCCTTTCAACATATAGTATGTTAGTGTAATTCGACCCTTTCATCATATATCCCAAAAAAGATAAGAGCATGGTGCAGTGTCTACTCTTAGCTAATTTCATATTAGTTCTACAGCCCCTATGTGTTAATGCTATAATTAGTATTGCCTTGGCCAAAGCTTTTGGGTTAACACAGGCTAGGAATAAATAAGATATATTCCCTTATATCACTTGGGTGATGAATCCTCCCTAGACTACTCATCTACCTTTAGTATCCTTCATAACATACCCAAAACCACCCTACCTATGGCATCCATCAAAGTGGACATGATCGTGATGATCTCTACTATGATAATTCACATACAAGGTGACCTAGTCTCACAAGTCTAAGGATTACTTACACTACTGCTACATGAGAGTATTTTCATAGATACTTGAGCGAAATGCCGAACGGAACTCTCATAGCGAGTCATGTTCAACAAACTTTTTACTATAACAAGCACCCATATATTATCCTCCAGTATCTTTATACTTCAACTTATGAGATCAATTGCAAGCATAATATGCGTAGAGGCTTAACATATGCTAGTCTTTCTTCATTGTCAATGTCCCATCTTGACAATATGATAACCAAGAATGATTTAGAAACATGGATTTGATGGTTAAAGATCTCACAATTATAACTCTTTACAGTTTCTAGTAAAGCCAATGTGCATCATGGGCTTTATTTTTATAAGTCATAAACAACAATTACTATAATATAGTCATATGGATAAAGAAAAATCTAATTGCATTAATCTAATGATAATGTATTTTACATGAAACGACTAAAAACTAGCATGTTAAAAGTACTGATTGGCTTGTAAGGCTTACACTAAGACTAACACTTTTAGTATCACTCCTTCAACTATTAATGTTTTTAATGTAGGTATTTGTTTAAATTGTATGGATATCTATTTTTGAGTTTTAAGAAACATAATAGTTATATGAACATTTTTATTAAATATATGATATTGTCGCAACTAGCGGGAAGGCGATCTTGGCTCGCTATACTTAAAAGCTGATTAATCTTTTTTTTATTTTTTTATGCTTGTTTAGGGATCGAGTCGTCGAGATGAAGTGCTCACTTGACTTAACTTTAAATAGTCATTACAAAATGACCGTGTGTCTTGGAGTTGCCACCAATCTATTTTAGTTAGGTGAGATTGGTCACCTACCAAAATTCGTTGCTTGATGATTATAACTATCGAAAATGAACTCCAAGATTTATGTTAACTAGAGATCACGTGAAAGGGTTCGAGAGTCGATTACAATCACGAGTAAAGATTGATCCCTCTCATGACACTTAGAAATTGGTACCTTTAATTACATGTTAACTTAAATCTTAATTTTTATTTGATTTCGGTATCTAATATTTAATTATGATTCCTACATTTCAAATTCTAGACCAAATTTATCCATTTGAGAAAATTAGGTTTTTAATTTTTTTTTTTTAAATTAATATGTCATTCGTACCTCACCTAATAAAACTGGTGAAATATGAAATTTTGTTTTGTGATACTCAAAAAATTCTTAATTTTACTTATTTTAGTGAAATCCCTCCCATATGCTAGGAGATATTCCATATACTATTTTAACTCGAATACGTTACATGAATTTTAAAAATTTTGATTTTATAAAAAATATTAAAGACTTGTTCTGAGATTTGGTTTCAATGAAAAGTACGAAATTAGACTTAAAAGACTCAGATTTGATCAAAGAGACCAAAATATCCCTTAAGTATACCTTTGACATAAAATTATCCCGATAACCCTAATGGACTCATATCTAGATAAAATCACTAAACACTTTCTAAGGTATACCTATGATATTAAAGTATCACAATAAAAACTAAAAGACTTGATATGAAATGACTAACTTATCCTCAAGGTACATCATCGACATTAAAGTATCCTAATGACCTTAAAAGACTTGGTTCTTAGGTAAAATTACCAAAATACCCTTTAAGGTATACCTTTGACATAAAAGTATCCCAGTAACCCTAAAAAACTTGATAATGATACGACATAATTAATCTATCCTAAAAGTACAATTTGACATGAAATTATCCTAATAACCTTAAAAGACTCAATTTTGAGGTAAAATTACTAAAATACCCCTTAAAATATACCTTCAACATAAAAGTATTGAACAACTTTAAAGACTCAATAATAACATGAAACGATTAACTTACCTCTGAAGTACACCTCCAAAATAAAAGTATTCCTGTGACTCTAAAGAACTTGGTAATAACATAAAATGATCGTAATACCCTAAATGAATAACTTGAGACAAACAAATAATTACTACTGGGTCCCTAAACTTTTTCAATTTATAATTTAGTCCTTAAATGACCTAAAATGCAAGAAATGCATCTAAAATGTTCAAAATATCCTAGGTGGTTAATTTCATGTAAGAGATGAACTAAATAGCCCTAAAATGCAAGACATTGCTAAATGGCCCCTAAACTTTTTAAATTATCAATTTAATCTTTACATGATTTAAAAATGCATGAAATGCATCTAAACATGTCTAAAATGCACAAAATGCACTCAAAGTGGTTAGAGCATTCAACCAAGCATGGATGGCCTTGGAAAAATTCTTTCAATTTTACTTTTTGGTCCTTACATTTCTCAAAATTAGTAAATCGCCTTAAACAATTAAATTAACACTATAGCACATCAAATAACCTAAAAAAAGTCAAAAAATCATAAAACTTTCCCTTTAAGATTTGGCCAAGTGAAAAAAAAATAGAAGAAAATTGTTTCCACTAATGCATTGTTTTAAAAATTGAAGCTAAGATGCTTAACTAAAACTCAATAACTTGGATCTCCTGAATCAAATATATCATGAATATCCATACATTACCATGGCATAGATCATCTGGCATTATCATGAAAGTCAATAAAATGAATAATAAAAAATAAAATAAAATAAAATAATCTATGAACATGTAGTATTATCAATATTTACAACAAAAAATAAATCACAGCACAAGTAAAAGATTGCTGGGAATCTATGTTCTTGGTAAAGTCCATCCTCATGCAATAATAATGCTTAAAACTTTATAAAATAGTATAGATACGCAGCAAAAAAAATAGAAATAGCTAGACATCCTTGCAAATGTTTAGGAGGGAATTGTCATGTAATAGATTAAAATCATATTTAATAAAATTAAATCAATCATCTATAAAGGGATTAGCTAACTCTCAGATATCATAATTTAGATTTATATCCAATTTAAAGGAAAACTAAAAATAAGCAGCTTGGTGTCTGATTGGATCTATAAGGTCATGAGCAACACACTTGTCTTCCCTCTAACAATAATCCAAACTAAGAATAATGGAAGCCTTCTCAAAGGATCAATTATTCTCCTATTCTAGCCAAAAGATTCAACAAGCCTAAACTAGAAGATGATCATGAACTATTTTTTCCTTCAGACAATCTAAGAACAATTATGGGATGGTGTTTTCTTCAAAGAAAAAAGAAGAACATGTAAAGGAGGAGGAATTATATGTGGCAACAATGGTGGTTTTTTTCTTCAAGATGGTAGCACTTAAGAGAACTAGAGAGAACAATTTCTTCTCAAAACTAAAAACATTTAGCCATCCAGACGCCTTGGTTTTTTTGTTACTTAGTTGAATTGCACAAAACTCTCTAGAAGAGTTGTGATAAAAAACAAACTTCTTATCTAAGTGAAACTCTTTCACCTTAAGCAATTTCACTTTGATTCCAACTCTCCTAACTATGGTTGCCAAACCTAGCATGTGAAATAGGGTGTAGGGATTCGGTCAATGCACCATGAATCTAGATACAATTCTAGCTTGGTGCACCATAGATTATTTAGCTAAATTTGGTTTCCTTAGAGATTTTATCTAAATTAATCTCTTTTATTTATCAAATAAATAGTTTAATTTATCTTATTTAATTTTCACATAATTAAATTAAGATAAATAAAAGCTAATTATCCTTTTATGATTAATCTAAATAAAATTCATAACTAAATTAAAACAAGTTTAATTTAATAATAATCTTATTAATATTAATTATCTAAATAATTAATATTTTGATAAGATTATCAAAGGACTTCGACTAGGACATATCCACCATGTAATTTATTAATTTAGATATTATCCATCTAAACATAGCATGCCTCAATTTAGAGATTATCCAAATAAAACAATCTTATCTACTATTTCTTAAAAAGAAAACAAAATCTTAGATTTCACAAAATCTAAATTTTTTGTCTTAAATTAATTTTTAATTGAATTTTTCAATTAAATCCTCCAACTAATCACTTTCTATTTAATTAAGTCAAACTTAATTAAATCTTAACTTTAATCCAACAATATCATTCTATTATGTATGACCCATTAGGTTCCCAACATGTTGGCAATGAAAATAATTAATCTCATTGATCATGTTCATAGGTCAAGAGCAGGATCTAGTAACCCATCATGACCACCCAAATGTTAAAAAATCAATGTGATCTCATCAAAACCTTTTAGTAACTAACCTAAAAGTGTAATATAGTCCTTTCACCATATATCCCAAAATGAGCATGAACATGGTATAGTGTCTACTCATGCTTCAATGCATGTTAGATCTTGCAACTCAAGGTTAACGATCACGAATCTATGAGGAATGATTCCTCATAATTCACTATGCTCTAGCTAAAGACTTTAATCCAATTAACCTTAGTCAAGATCATTCAAGGTATGTCTCCAACGTCACTGAAACTGATGAACCCCTTTTAGATCACTCATCCACCTACCATATGGATCATGTCATACCCAACGTACCCTTATTTAGTATTTATCTATTATGGACCCGTTCATAGTAAATCTAATTCTGACACTCCTCGTATGAGATGACCTTGCATCATAAGTCTAATGACCATTTAGATGATTGGCACATGAAAACATATTCTATAGATATTTGAGTGACTAATACCAAATGGAGTTGTCATATAAGCCATGTTTAGTGAACTTGACAAGTACCCATATGCTATCCCTAAGTATCCCATATACTTCAACTTCTATGAGATCAAAGAGTGGCATGCATCAATGCATGGAAGCTTAGCATATACTAGTCTTTGTGCGTTATCAATGCCCTATTTTGACAATACGATGACTAGAAACATAGCTTTGATTCAGAGGATCTCATCATTGTAATTGTTTACTATCTTTGCAAGGTCATCATGTCTCAAAGGCTTCATCCAATCAGTGTGTGCATGATAGTCAATCAAGCCACTAACGTGAAGGAAAACCTTTGTCACCATAAAATAGTAACATGTATATAGTTAATTAACTGTGTATCCTGTGTCCAATTGATTCAAGGGTATACACCAACAAAGATTAGTTACAACATAATTTAAAATGCATGCATGTATCATGAAACATATGTATGACATTATTCATGAAGAATTAGAATGAAAATGACAAGAAAAATATATGAACATATTTTTTTAAAAAAAAAGGAATTTAGTTTAAAATTTTTATTTTTTGGTGGAAATCAAAAGGTTTGTAACTAAAATATATATATTTTATTCACAGCTGATCACTTGGCCTTCTAACATGATTTGAAAACCAAGGGCACAAGAGTTCACCTAAGCAAAACTTACGATCATCAAGCTAATAAAAGAAAGAGAAAATGAATGAAAAATAGAGAAGATGAACATAATAAAAATATTTCTTTATATACAACTTGTAAAGCTTGAAAAACTTGAGAAAATGCTTTGAAAAAAACTTTAAATGGACATTTGATTGTGATATCATGTTTAAAAATAAATTTCACAATGCCAAAAACTAAATTTAAAAGCTCTTTTTTTTCTTTCAAATGTTCATCTTTTATCCAGGTTTTGTTTCCTATGAACCCAAAAATTGTAATTTTTCGATCGTGCATGAGCAATTATCTTAATATGACCAAGTAGGTCTTAAAAAGGCCTACTCTACATGGAGGAGGCCTATTCCTATTGGGATGGCTTTCCCGCTCTCGGTCTTAGATATCCCGAGCTATCAGAGAAAAGGCTTGATGAAATTAGGTGTCTCTACAAGTATAATTTTATTTCCCATATTGTCTTCTCTAATTTTTGTCATTTAAAGGTTAAATTTTGATAACAATTGTGTAGAAAAATCAAATGAAACAATATCTTTAAAATATGCTAATTATAATTTTGGACATTTAGCAACATTTTAAAAACACAAACGTGGCTAAAAACCATATATAAACCATAAAATCTTTGAACCTTAGCGACGTTTTATGCATAAATGTTGCTAAAGAGTGTGCCTTTTAGCAGCTTTTTTTAGAAGAAATGCATGCCACTAAAGGGCGCAACCTTTAGTGATGTTCTTTCGTTAAAAAGTTGCTAAAAGCATAGAATTTTAGTAGTGTTTATAGAATAAACACTACTAAAAGTCTTATGTAATTAAAATTTTTTGCCCCTATTGTAGTGCTTCTAAATGCCACTAAAAGCCCTTAAAAACATTGCCATGTTAAGATTTTCGCGATGTTTTATCCAAGTAGCTTAGCTGCATTTTAAAAGTTTAAAAAAAAAAAACATCACTAAAAATCCCATTTCCTGTAGTGCCGGTGAATGCAATAAAATTCTTGACACTATCGGTGAGACCCACCAGAAACTCTTCACCAGCAGTTGCCTAGCCAGTGGTCACCCGGCAGTCAATAAACTATCGACAATGTCTATAGCAACAGTTTTCTAAACTTATATTGGCACTTATAAATGACAGTAAAGGAGTTTTTTTTTATATTGCACCTCAAATACAATTATAACACCTAGAATATACTAATAAAATAAAATATCTAACCATATTTGTACTTGATTTTTATTGAGAACATAGGATATAAAATAAGTATTTAACATTTTATTATAGAAGTTGACATAACTTAGTGACCTCTGTAATTGGAAGAGAAAATTAAATTTGTTCTATCATTTTTGTGAATAATTGTTTTCTCATAAACAATAGCATTGGTCCTTTAAGTGTCGAACTGAAAGTGATTTTAAAAATGATGATAGACAGTTTATTGACTTAATGGATAAAGATGTATTTGCATTGATGTTTAAGTTGAAACTATAATAATTAAGAAATGAATATTTTTGACAAAAAAGAATTGAAAAAAGATAATTGTATTTGAATGCGAATACAATCATGTAAAAATATTTTTAAAAAATTAATTAGATTAAGCAAAATATATTTAAATATAAAATTATATGAAAAATATAAATAAATAAACATAATTATTTATACATGATATTGCATTACTTATATTTACTAGTAGTTGTGTCATGTGAATTTTAATCGTTTTATGAATTTTTTATCATATTGCAGTATTTACAAATAAATAAAATTAATAAAATGTTCATTAAAAATTTTGAATTAACATATAAAATTTGATTTATGCACAAATTTTATCAAATTAATATAAAAGTTTTTATTTCAAATATGAATGTAAAATTAAAAGTTTGAAGGTAAGAAATTAATGTAAGTTTTACCTCTTTTATTTATCAAATAAATTTATTTACTTATAAGATTAATAAAAAATTAAAACTTTGAAATAAGATAATTTAAAGTAAACTTTAACTCTTTTTTATTTATTATCAAATAATTCAATTTAAAAATTATTTTAATAAAATTAAAATTTTCACTTATCAATTGGATAAGTTTTATTAATATTAAAATAATTTACATTGATAATTTAAAATTTTAGTGAATAACAATGACTTTTTTTGCAAATTAACAAAATTCTCTACATTCATGTTTTTATATATACCAGTATACGTTATCATATGTGTAACACATGAATTTTCATTGTTTTATGTATTTATGATAAAATTTGTTATTTTTAATATTAATGTAAAATTTAAAATAAAAAATAGAAAAATTAATATATGTTTAACTCTTTTTTATTTATTAAATAGATTTATACTTTTTAAAGTTAATAATGAAAAATTATGATTTTGACAATAAAGCAATTTAATGTAAAATGTAACTTTTTTATTTATTATTAAACAAATATATTTATTTAATAAAAGTCTTTTAATGAAAAGATAATTTTTTGGTACACTAAGGTGGAGTTTTTTTAACTCTACAAGCAGGTTAAAAATTTATCACATGTTCTTTTTGTATATTTATAAAAAATAAATAAATGAGACATGTGATAGCGTATTAACGCCGCTTAAAGAGTTAAAAAAAACTCTACTAATGATGTACCAGATAATTTTTCTTAATAAAATTTAAATTCTTAAGTATAAAGGGAAAAAAATCTTATCATTAGTAAAAAAAAAATTAATATTTCAATTTAAAAGTTTAATGGATAACTATAATTTTTTGTTAATTTAAAAGATTCTCTATAATATATATATTAGTTTTTGTATGAAATACAATTGTAAATTATTTTTCTTTTTTTTATTATTTATTTATTTATTTTTCTGGTTGACTTGGTCATTAAGTATTTGCTAAACCACCTCTTATAACTACTTGAGCTTCTGTTTTTATGAAAGAAAATAATGGTGGGTCAGGGTCAATGGGCAAGGACTTAAAAGTTAAAGGGCGTGCATAATTCGTCCACGAGTTATTTAAATTAGAGTTGATTTAATTTGAACTGTCTTTTAATAAAATTATATTTTTATTTAAATTTAATTATAAAAATATATAAATATTAATATAAAAATAATTTTTTTTTAAACTATAAACTGTGAGTTAGGTTTTCCAACTTGATTGGAGCTTGGCAAGAAATTTTAAAAATTTTTAGTCTGCGGCCTAGCCCACAAATATCTTTTAAAAATATATATTTTTTAACTAGTTAATAAAAACAATTTTGATCGATTATCACTATAAAATTTTTTAAAATTTTAATTATTAATAAATTTGATTTGGAATTTAAAAATAATCAAATTATCCGAAATGTACAGTATTACATTTTCAAATTTTATTAAATGTTTTAAGATTTATCTAGCTATATAATGTTTGATTGAGTTAGTGTCACAAGTTAAGTGGCATTGACATCAACTCAACTTATGAATTTACCAAAACAAAACAATCAATTTTTTATCAATATAAATAAATCAATTTATTGCAAACATAAAACTAAGATTATATATGTCTTTTAATGTCACATAACTAACTAACCATCTATGTAAATTTATTAATAAAAGATAGATTACTATCTTATACATTGCCAATAGAGTGTAAAAACTCCATAAGCAGGGTTATTGTGATGACTCATGTCTCTTTTGTTTTTTCTTTTCAAA
The DNA here is from genome assembly GCA_038381775.1 of Adansonia rubrostipa. Classification (NCBI taxonomy): domain Eukaryota; kingdom Viridiplantae; phylum Streptophyta; class Magnoliopsida; order Malvales; family Malvaceae; genus Adansonia; species Adansonia rubrostipa. Next base: position 49,229 of record JBBYHM010045987.1, read on the forward strand.
TATACTTCAAAGGATATATGTCAATTGACTAACCTTGCTTATGGGATTTTTACAATCCAGTGACAATGTAAAGAATAATTATGCAAAAAAAAAAAAAATAGTGCTTTAACTTCTGAATCAACCACTATCATTCGTTATTCATGGGTTTACCTTTTATGTTGTGTGTCCTATTGTCGGATTTATCATGCAATTGCATGAATTGCAACAAGTAATATGGTGAAAAAGTAGAGTATCAATTCCATGAGGAATTGTTACCAATTTCATTAAATACTAAAATTACAACCTAATCTTATTCAAACAAACGATTAATATTTATAAACTAAAAAAACTAAACAAAAGCAAATAATCAATGATAAAAGCCTAGAATTATAATTTCTCTCGATACTTCATATGAATTTATTTCACTCTTTTAACTTGAGTAATGACAATAGATTGTTAGATTAAAGTTCTAATTTATTTATAAATATCTTCCGATGTTCCTATAAATATATTTCTCTTACAAATTTAC
>JBBYHM010046096.1:0-15042 GCA_038381775.1 Adansonia rubrostipa
AAAATAACCAATAATTAAAATAAAATTAAAATGATAATAAAATAAAAATTAATAATCATAAACAAAATTTGGAAATGAAATAATAATAAAAAATGATTGCAGTTCCAAAACTCGTAAAATTATACAAGAAAGATCATTTTGGATAAAAATTATTATATGTAAAAAATGCAAAACTCATAAAATAAATTAAAATTTTCAAAACTAGCTTAATATGATTCAAACAATAATAATTGCAGAATTTTAAAAATTATAAACTCAGAAAAATCTTATCGAAAAAATTACGAGTAGAAAACTTCCTGTCTAGGTAATAGAGAAAATTCTAAAACTTATAAAATAAATTAAAATTTTCAAAACTATTTTAATATGAATTAAATAATAATATTTAAATAAATTCAAAATTTTGAAACTCAAAAAAATCTCATCGAAAAAATTTACGGAGTATAAAACCTGTATCTTGGTAAGAAACAAACAAAATTCTAAAACTCATAAAATAAATTAAAATTTTTAAAACTGATTCAATATGAATTAAATAATCATATTTGAAGAATTTTAAAAATCATAAACCAAGAAAAATCACCCCAAAAACATTTACAGGGTAGAAAACTCCGTATTTTGGAAATAGGGAGATTTCAAGAAAAAAATCAAAACTTATGAAAATGAATGAATTTTTGAAAACTGAATTAGTGTGGATCAAATAACAATATTTTATGAATTTTAAAAATCATAAACCAAGAAAAATCAGCCTGAAAACATTTATGGAGTAAAAACTCCGTATTTCAAAAATATGAGAATTTCAAGAAAAAAATTCAAAACTCATGAAAATGAATGATTTTTTGAAAACTAAATGAAGGTTAATCAAATAATAATATTTAATGAATTTTAAAAATTACAGACTAGGAAAAATCGCCCTGAAAACATTTACAGAATAAAAAACTTCGTATTTTGGAAATAGGAGAATTTCAAGAAAAAATTCAAAAATCATGAAAATAAATGAAATTTCTAAAAATAATTTAATGTGAATCAAACAATAATGTTAGATGAATTTTGATGTTTGAAACTCGAGAGGATTCCATCAAAAATTTTACGAGTAAAGAAAAACTCGTATTTCAATACTGAGAAAAATTACAGAATTTCATTGACACAGAAGTAAAACAAATTCAAGACCATATATTATTTAACATTAGTTTCCAAAGTGAAGAAAATGAACTTATAAAATTTTTAAAAATAAATCAACAAGAACCAAAAGTAAACTTTACGAGCACGATACTTGTAAGACAATAAATTCAAAATTACTTTAGAAAATTTATAATTTGACACTTCATAGTAGAAATGCCAACACATATTTTTTTCTTGAATATTTGTGATTTTTCGGGGTGAGAATTAGCATAAAACCACACCGATGTTGGTAAAATTATCCGACCCACAATTTCTCGAGTTTTTCAAAAAAAAAGCTCAAAAAAATTTTAAAAATAGAAAAATTGACTATGAGATCATTCGCAGAGGTAATTTTCAAAATTAGTCAAGAACTTGTTCAAAAACAAAAATTTTTCCTTTACGGGTTTGTTATTTATACTCGAAAAATAAATTTTTTAATCATGTGCATATACAGTTATTTACATATGACTGATTAAAATTATAAAAATGTGAAAGCCCTCTAGTGGAAGTTGACCTCCATTAAAGTAGCCATTACACTTTTGTTTTCATATATTTGAGACTTTCGGGAACAGACAGCCCGAACGAATTTAGGTGTCAATTAATCTTAGTTTTGATATAACTAAAACTTAAGCTTAATTAGCTTGTGTTTAAATATTTTCAAGATTAGTATTTTTTCATGAAATATTTTATAAAAACTTTGAAAAATACTAGAATGTGTTTTAACTCCTTTAAGCACTCAAAAATGTATTCTTAATGCATACTTTTATATAAAACACTTTTTAAATAAGTTTTACATGTTTTAAAGTTATGAAAAACCTCTTAAAATTGATTTATCGATGCACTATGTGTATGTACTGATATAGTACTTGGCAGTAGCTAAGTAACCTTAAAATGCAAAAATCACTGTTCATGTATCGAGACAGATTATTCTATAGCGATACAGTAGTATTTTATGTCAAGACAGATCGTTCTGTATCGATATAGCATTATTCAACAGTCATATTTTGGACTGTTAAACACAATGTATCGACACAGAGGCATGGGGAATAATGAGAAATGACATTTAAAGGCTCTAATGGCTATATTCCTTCACCAAATATCCCCAATGGCTATAATCAAGATCAAAGCTATAAATAAGCCTTTCCGATACCTTCAACAAGAGGAAGAACCAAGAGATTGTGCTTAGAGTCATATCTTTTATCTTTTCCATCATTTTTGCTAAGTAGTTCATCTTTGTATAGGATTAAATCTTCTTAGCTTTGTTTTTTTCATCTTGTATCTTTAGATACATATCTTTCTTGAGCCAAAACTCCTGTAAACACCTAACCTTTAGAGGTCTTATTTGTTTACACTCAAATCCTTGTAAAAAGGGGAGGTTCCTACTTAGCCATTAAAAAGTAGAGAAGGTTTCTACTTAGCCTTCAAAAGTAGTGAGAGAGGGTTCCATCTTAGCCACAAAGATAGAGGGTAGAGGTTTCTATCTTAGCCTTGAAAGATAGGGAGTGTAAAGGTTATAACTTGTCCTTTCAAGGTGGATAATTCAAGTTAGTAAATTGTGTGAAAATCCAAGGCAAGTGAGGCTGAGGTAGAGGATGTAGGCAATTAGGGTCGAACCTCTCTAAATCATTAAGTTTACTTCTCTTTCCCTTGTCATTAATTGTTTATTTCTATTTACTATCTTGAACTCTAAAGTTTATTGTACAGATTTTTCAATTTTATTTATCAAAGTTTAAATTTACCAAAATTCAATCAATTCACTCCCTCTTGATTTCATTCAACACTAAAAGGACTAACAAATTTTTATACCTATGTTGATATGCATGAACCTGGGATTTTGTTTCATACCTTTGGTTCTGGGTCCTATTTTTTGACAATCCTAAATGTCTGAGATTAATAGTTTGAGACTGCCCTAATAGTGTAAACATATAATTTCATCTGGGCCCCTCTTTTCTTTCATAGTCCTAAATATTCGAGAATAAGAATTTAGTGGTTGCCCTAGTAGAAGGCAACTTCTTCTAAGCAAATTGTGCATTTTCAAGATTGATTTGGTCACACCTAAATAGTCACAAGTGCATGTGATAGAGAAAGTGTCATTTCAAAGGTCAATTTCAGATAAAAGAATGAATATTCAAAAAATTAGGTTTTTAGTATTTTCTTGTTGAATTTTGGAAATTCATTTTTGCGAATGATATGATGTTCAAAATTTTCATTTTTATGAATTTTTAGAGAATTTTTTGTAAAATTTAAAAAGTTGACCATCATATATTTTTACCGAGACTTGTGTAGCATTGATGTCGATACTTACTCCAAAAAATAAAAAATATTTAATAAAAATTTTTTATTGACATTTTTACTATGAGATATCAAGTTGTCAATTTTAGGACTTAAATTTGAATTTTTCACGATATCACAAGTGTCATGCTCATAAAATTTTTTTCAGCAAAAATTGTTATGATTTCAAGTTTTCATCTTTATTATTTTGATAAACTAATATTTTGATTAATGTGTTGAATTTAATTCATTTTTATAAAACTTAAATATATATTTTTTTTAATTTTCTTATTTCTAAGATACAAAGTTTTCTACCCTAAAAATTTTTTCAATGGGATTTTTCTAAGTTTATAATTTTTAAAATTCTTCAAAAATTTTTATTAAATTCATATTAAATCAGTTTTTAAAATTTTGATTTATTTTATGAGTTTTGCATTTTCTTAAAATTACAATTTTCTTCTTAAAAGGTTTTTGCTAGTTAAATTTTACAAGTTTAGAAGTTTTAATTACCTTTTTCTTTCACATAAAATTTTTCAATTTTTTTTTTTTAAAAATTCAACACTTGAGATTTTCATGAGAAATTTTCTATTTTCTATTTTTAATTTTATTTTAAGCCAAATTTCCTTAATGAGCTTAAAATTCACTTCATTCTTAACAAGCCACCAAGATTTTCTAAGCCCATTTTATTTATCAAGCCTAATAAATTTATATGGAATTTTCCAACAAGTTCATTTGAATATTTTAGGCCTAAATTAATTTTCCAACAAAGCTCATTTATTTATTTTCTTATTAATTCATTTAGACCAATATTTTTATAAATTTTCAATTTGATTGAATTATTAATTGAATATTATCAGATAAAATGTTACTATTTGAATATATATAATTTTTAATTTGTTACAATTTAATCCTTTTAATTCATTTTTATAGTATTCTTGATCAAGATTTTTTTTAAGCTTATCATTATCATCATGGAATCTAAGCCTTAGGTGATGACTGATGCATATGACTCATGCTAAAAGAATTAATTAATTAAAGCTTATAGTGCCAACTAATTTCCAACATGATTTATCAAATAAATAAATCACAAAAAAATAAAAAATTGAATGGCCAAATCGGCCAAGAAGCATTTTATTACTTTTTAACTGAATCTTCAATAGGAGAAGAATTATTTAAAATATGACTAATTGGTTTTTGGAAGAAGAACACTAAAAAGCAGACCAAAAATTTCTAAGTTATTAAGCACTTAAGGTAATTCTTAAAGCAACTTTCTAAGTTGGTCTCATTCAAGTCTCTTCGTTTTAGTGAGCCAAATTCATGTTTTAGCTCATGGATCTTAATCTATGTTGAAAGGCTAAGTTTGATGGCTATAAACTATTTTCTTTGATGAAAAAGTGATTAGCATATCCGAGGGAGAAGACATCAAGTATATGTTTGGCACTTTGATTATTTTTGGCATGGATAGGGCCACTCCTCAAGTATATATTCGACCAGAGCCTATCATGCCTTCTGAGGTTGATCTAGTTAAGGAGCAAGCTGCCAAAGAATAGAAAAAAAATGAGTGATGAGAATATAATACTTTAAGAAGAAGTTGCTTATTTCAGAATGAAGATGGAAATGAAATGGATGAAAATACAGAGAATAAAAGAAAAGTATAATTTAATGAAGTATGATTGGATCGAGTAGCACAAGAAACTAAAGCTTGCTGGGATATCCGAGGGCTCTATGGGACTTCCAAGGGGATAATAAAGGAAATGCATAAACTTCATGAGGAATTGGAAGTTTGGAAATCTAAAGCATTGGAAGGAGAAGTCAGAGGGGTAGTTTTTGATAGAGAAAGAAAATAGCATGTAGATACTCGTCTCCAGCTACAGAGTCCACTAAGAAGAATAAGTAACTTCAAATTACTCTAGGATAGGAATGAAAAAGGGTATCTCGATTGCTTGAAGAAAGGAAAGCCTTTACAATCACTATTGCAAAGGGGGACTAGAATTATAACCGAGAGGAGAAGATATTCATGCTTTGATAAAAGCTTATCAAGATTGGGATGCATATTAGGCTGATAAGTTATAGTGCATCGAAGATGAATGCTAAAGATGGCAAGTTGGGTATAAAGGCTGACAGATGTACCTCGACCATCTTAAGGAGCAGATTTACTCAGCTATCATCCAAGTGAGAAAGATGGTAGAAAAAAATTAAAGTCCTATGGATACAGATTAATCTCGTAGGAAAACATGAGCATATTATACTTTAGTTTTTAGAGGAGGCCCAGAAACAATATAATCAAGTTAGGACTTTCTTTGGATATAATCCCTATATGATCAATGATGTGAATATGTAGTTTTAATGAAAAATATTCAAGTTCAAAATATTTTGCTAAAGCAAGTGCCCCTACAAGTGCATTCATTCATACCATACATCTATATAATGATGCATATTTATACATAATTATTAAGTTCATCAATTTATAAACAAAATTTAACTCAAGAAAATTTGGAATCTTTAAGGTTTCAATATTGCAAATTTAGAGAGACCAACCAGATCACCACCCATTCATTGGTAATATACTCTACACAAAACAAGAAGAATGGCTGAAGATGATTTGGTGAGACTTGAACAATTAGAAGAGAGAGGCCCAAAAGGCCATGATGAAAAGACAAGTAGAAATGCAACTGTAGATTACCATAATGATGGAATTGCTCATAATTAAGTAGCCAGCTCACCCACAACTGAAAATTATTATTGACACTCTTTTCGAAGGATTTGGGGGGTCATGTCTAAAGACAACCTGTTAATGTTCAAAATACACAGATAGCAATTTCATAAAATATACCTTCTTCACCAGCCATCCATATTAATCTTGACATTCCTGCATAAAGGGTGGAACAAGAACTGCAGTTGCATAAGAAGTTAGTGGGTCTTAGTGCTAATGAAGAAGAAAGGTGCAAACCGAAAGGCAATAAGCAAGTTGAAACAAAGAGTGAAAAAAATTACAACTCCTTGAAAGAAGATAAAGTTATAAAAGGGGCTAAATTTTATAGCAGTGTTGATGTTGAAGATCTTAGCTTAGGACCAAGTCTAGTCCTACCACCAAAATTTAAAATACATGAATTTAAGAAGTACAAGGGTGCTACATCCTCTCGAGCACATATTAAGATGTTTATTCAAATGATGGTTAGGTGTGCTTAGAATGACAAGCTCTTAATTCACTACTTTCAGGGAAGTTCATCAGAATCAATGCTTAGATGCTATAACAATCTAAATCGTACCCAAATCCAATGTTAGATTGATCTGGCAAATGCATTTCTACAACAATATAAATACATGTCCGAATGGGTACCAAATAGGCTATAACTCTATAGAACATGGAAAAGAAATCTACAGAGTCTTTTAAAGAATATGCACAGAGGTGGAGAGATTTGGCCTTTTAAGTTCAACCTTCATTGATAGAAAATAAAACTACAATGTTGTTTGTAAATATTGTAGGCCCTCCCTACTATGATAAGCTGCTAAATAATGGAACCAAGAATTTTGCCAACCTTTTCATATCGAGAATGATTAAAAAGGCTATAAAGGTCAAAAAATCACAACTAGTGAACCTTCCACTAGAAAGAAGGTAAGACCTAGCAAAAAGAAAGAAGAGACTCTATTTGTTAATTTTGCTAGACAACCTAATCACCAAGAACCTCACCATTGTTACCAAAACCATGGTTAATAGCTTCAAAATAGCTACCTTTTTAATGTATCCCAAACTCCTGGTCCATCAACTCTATAGACCACCATCCTAAATCCACTTCTCTAAAATCAAATTAGGCATAATACTAATCAACCAGTCCAAAGAACTAATTAGCCTAGACCCCATTACGAGTTTTTTCCTTATTCTTATAAAAAAAATTTGACAAACTTCTAAAAGCTTGATTAGTAGCTCTTATTTTCTCTAAACCAAATAAGGAAATTTTCCTATCTAGTACAATCTGAATGCCCACTATGAGTATCATGCGGTGGCTATTCATTCAATCAAGAATTGTTTAGCTTTCAAGAAAAAGGTTTAAAATCTTTCTGAAGCAAGTGACTTAAAATTCTATAATGCTCTAAGACAAATGTTGCAACAAATCCTTTATCTGATCATCCTAAGCCAAGAATTAATGCTTTAATTACTAAAGAGGAAGGATCAGTGAAGAAAAATGTTTAAGAAGTCAAAACCAAAATGGTTAAAGTTTGGATGATCCTTACTAAAGGCAAAATCCTTAGTCAGAATCATAAAAGCATCGTAAGCCAATATGATCTTAGGTTTAATTTTTGTAAGTTTTTTTATGACTTAAGAACACACTTTGCAAGAATGTTCAGAATTTTTAGCCATGATCCAAAAGATGATGGATAGTTGTGAAATTAAATTTTATAAAGAAACCAAATAGGAAGAAGAATAAATCAATATGATCGATAAGAGGTCATCACAGCTGCCTTATGGTCTCAGTCCCTCTTTTATTGTTTATTGTAGCCAATCAAAGGCTTCTCTTCCAAAATGGAAGTGCTACTAGACTTATCATCAGAGTGCCAATGCCTTTTCCATACAAGGACAATAAATAAGTGCCATGAAAGCATGATGGTGAAGTAATAACCATAGAAACCACTACAAGCCAACTAGCTACCATCAATATAACCGGGGTTAGCCGTATAAGATGAAGTAAGTGTCATTATAGCTGTGAAACTGGTGAAGATAGTGTCAAAGCAAAGTCAAAGGGACAAACATTTGACAAAACCATAGTTACTAAAGATATCCGAGTAGAAGTCTAAGAAATGGTAAGGGAAAAAGAAGCAGTTAAATTTCTCAAGTTTATAAAGCATAGTGAGTCAGCATTATAGAATAATTGAAATAACAACCTGTAGAAATTTGTTTGTTAGCTCTACTTCTTATTTTAGAGTCATGTCAAAATGCCTTGTTAAAAGTGATTAACTAGGCATAAGTTTCTCAAGATATATTTATAAACAAACTTAATCGCCTAGTAAACAATATTGTTGCTGACAATTTCATTTCATTCAGTGATGATGAAATAGCAACAAGAGGGGCTACTTCTGCAAAAGCCCTTCACATAACAATAAATTGCAATGGAACCACATAGCTTAAAGACCTTATTGACAATGGATCAGCTCTCAATGTAATGCCATTAATCACTCTTTTTTGTTTGGCAATCCACGCCAACTAGATTAAACATAGCCAAACGATTTTCAAAGCATTTGATGGAATAAAAAAATTAAAAGGATAATTTCAATTACTTTAAATATCAGTCTGTGCCTATTCAGAGTAGAGTTCCATGTCATGAACATCATCCCAGCATATAATTATTTGTTGGGATGATCATGGATTCATTCTAGCAATGCTGTACGATCATTGCTTCATTAAAAAGTTAAGTTCATAATTAATGAAAAAAATGGCTAGCATATCTAGGGAAGAAAACATCATAGCCATTGCTTCTACTGAGGCCTCGTATGTTGAGACAAATCCTAAAGTTGAGGAATATTCATTTTAAACCATTAAGATTGTTAATCTATTTTTATGACGAAGGGTCTGTAATCCCAAAACCTAAGCTTTCAAGGAGCACTTACGTGGGCCTCAAGCTTATAGTCAGGAGAAAAGCCTGAGCTAAAAGAGGGCTTGAAAGATATTTATCAGGCATGAGCCAATCCATCAATATAGTTGCCAGAAAAGACAAATATTATCTGGGTTTTAAGTTAGAGAAGAGTCAAAATAAAAAGATAGAGAACACATATTATGAAAAAAAAGTTAGCCCTAGCCATAAGTCAAGAACCAAGTCAAAAGATAGCTTTCTACCCTTCGCTAAAAGAAATTTTCCATAGCGGAAAAGTTATTAATCTAAAAACCAAAAGGAAAGAAAACAAGGATATTGTAATGATGATCAATAAGGCATTCGATAAGTGTTAAATGGCCACTATTGGAGAAAACAATAAGGAACTTAATGATTATTATGGAATCTACCTATGTCTTCCTAGATATATCTGGAAGAATTGGACTATTACCAAGAAAACTATAGTGTTTAGGCCATTTCCAAAGTAATTCTAGGAACTCACTTTCATATCTAAAGATCATTTTTATAAAAGAACTTAAAGTGTTGAATTATCATTTTCAGCAATGAAATACAGATAACATTTTATTTATCTTTAATTTTTTTCCATATCAATATTCCTTTTTCCTTTTTACATTGTATAAACAAAAAATGCCATATATTTGTTTGCCTATTTTATCTTTTTTTTTACATTTATAGATCCCCTAATCAAAGAAAAATGAATGATTTTAGTTAAGATTTAGAGATCGATTTTGAACAAGTTGTTTGCTTAAATGAAGTCACTTTTAAAGAAAATGTGAAAGATCATGCTTTACCTCTCAATTTGCTGAAAATGATTAAACAGGAAGACAAACTAATAATACACATGAGGAGCTAACATAGGTGACGAATTTAGGGGATAATGAGGATAATAGAAAAAAATCAGAATAGGGACTGTTCTTATGCCTACCACTAGAACAAAATTGATAAATTTGCTGCAAGAGTTTTGAGATGTATTTGCATGGTCTTATCAAGATATACAAGGCCTAGATATAAGGATTAGAGTCCATAAATTACCGTTAAAACTACACTTTAAGTCAGTTTAGGAAATGTTAAGAAGAGTAAAACTAAAAATTCTTCTAAAGATTAAAGATGAGGTAAAAAAATTTGAAGTTGAATTTCTTGAGGTGGCAAAATACTTGAAGTAGGTTATGAATATTGTCATAGTTCCTAAAAAAGATGAAAGATTCAGAATGTGTGTAGATTACTGAGATTTACATGGAGCAAGTCCAAAGATAATTTTTTTCTTCCTCATAATGGTATTTTGGTTGACAACACAACAAAAAGCTTTCTATTTTCTTTTATAGATGGATTCTCTGGTTATAACCAAACCAAAATGATGCTAGAAGACAAGGAAAAGACCACATATGTTATAATATGGGTAACCTTTTATTACAAGGTGATGCTATTTAGATTGAAAAATGCTAGGGCAATTTTCTAAAGAGCAATAGTTACTCTATTCCATGATATGATGCATAAAGAAATTGAAGTATACATGGATAATATGATTACCAAATCACCTCATAAGGAGTGGCATGTTATAGATTTAAGAAAATTGTTTAAAAGGTTAAAAAAGTGCTAATTGAAGCTGAATCTAGCTAAATGTACTTTTGGCATAAGATTAGGGAAGTTATTAAGCTTCATTATAAATGAAAAGGGAATTATGGTTGACTCTAATAAGATTGGAGCCATTCAAGTATTGCCATCTCCACACATGTAAAAAGAAGTAAGAAGTTTCCTCAAAAGATTGAATTACATTGCATATATCATTTCCTAGCTTATGGATAAATGTGATCTAATTTTTTAGCTTTTTCAAACATGTTATCCGACTGAATGGGATGAACGTTGCCAAATAGCATTCGAAAAAGTTAAACATTATTTATCAAATCTACTAGTTCTTATACCACCAATTTTAGGGTGACCTTTCATATTGTACCTTACAGTGCTTGTGAGGTTAATGGGATGCGTGTTAGAGCAACATGATGAAACTGGAAAGAAAAAAATGGCTATTTATTATCTTAATAAGAAGTTTTTAGAATATGAGGTAAATTATTCCCTGATAGAAAAGATATGTTGTGACCTAGTTTGGACTGCAAAAAATGCTGTATCATACTACATGGCTAATCACCTAAATGGATCCGATTAAGTACCTCTTCAAATCACCAACATTATCAGGACAGATAGCTAGGTGGTAAGTCTTGTTATCAAAATATGATATATTCTACGTAAGTTAGAAAGCCATTAAAAAAGTGCCATTGCTAAATTTCTAGCAAGTCAGGCACTCAATGATTATCAACCTTAGATTTTGACTTCCCTGATGAAGAATTGACGAATATCTCAGTGGACGAGGAAGAGGAATAACCTAAAATTTCAATATGGAAGATGTATTTTAATGGGGCTTCAAATGCTTTGGGTCATAAAATTGAGGCAATCTTGATATCCCTAAAATGAGATTTCTATCTTTCACTACTAAAATGGATTTCGATTGCACAAATAATGTGGCAGAATATGAAGCATGTGTCATGGGACTTTGTGCAGCCTTAGAAAGAAAAGTTCAATCAATAAAAGTTTATAGAGACTCAACCTTGGCAATTTATCAACTATGTAGATAATGGGAAACTCGGGATTCAATGTCGTTGCAGTACAAAAAGTTGATTCCAGAACTTTTAAAAGAGCACGAAAAGGTGAAATTTATTCATTTACTCTGGAATGAAATGGTAGATGCCTTAGCCACCCTTGCCTCAATGTTCAAAGTAAATGAGGGGTAAGAGTGATCTCGATTCATATGAGTATATACGAACCCTTTGCTTATTTTCATAATGTCAAAGCAAAAGTCAACAACCGCTTATGGTATTATAATATTAAGGGATATCTTAAGGATTGAATATATCTAGACAATGCTTCTGAAAATGATAAAAAAACTATAATGAGGCTAGCAATGAGTTTTTTCTCTAGATAGTAAGATTCTTTATAAAAAGGTTATGATCAGACATTATTAAGGTGTGTTAATGCTGTTACGGCATAAAAAAATCTTAAAAGAAGTACATGAAAGGGTCTACGGAGTCCATGCTAATGGACATAAAATGGCAAGGCAAATCATGAGACTGGGCTATTTTTGGGTGACCATGAAGGGTGATTATATTAAACATGCTCAAAAATGTCATAAATACCAAGTCTATGCTGACAAGATCTATGTTTCACCTTCACTATTGCACGTCATAATTGCATTAAGGCCTTTCTCCATGTAGGGCATGGATGATATTAGACTATTTACCCCTATAACTTCAAACTTCATTGCTTCATCCTAGTGGCTATATATTTCTATAGCAAATAGGTTAAAACAATCTCTTATACAAATGTGATAAGGTCAATAGTGATAAAATTCCTGAAGACTAATATCATTTGTTGATTTAAGATTCTCGAAAGAATTATAATAGATAATGCCTCTAATTTAAATAATAAATTGATGACAAAGGTGTGTAGTAAACTCAAAATTTCACATTACAATTCAATGACATACTATCTAAAGATAAACAAAGCCATAGAGGCAGCCAATAAGAACATCAAGAAGATTGTAAGGAAAATGGTGAAGATTTATAAGGATTGGCATGAAACGCTCCCCTTTGCCCTCTTGGTATATCTAACTTTAGTTTAAACTTTAATTGGAGCAACATCTTACTCATTAGTCTATGGTTCAAAAGCTGTTCTACCAATTTAAACTGAAATCCCTTTACTTTGGGTACTAATAAAGATTAAGATAGAAGAAGCCAAACATGTCTAGGATTTTTATGAACAATTGAATTTCATTGAAAAGAAAAGGTTGAAAGTGATCCAATATGGATGAATGTACCAAAAGAGAATGATGATAGCCTATGAAAAAAAATTCATCCAAGGTAATTCCATAAAGGGGAATTGGTGCTGAAGAAAATCCTTTCTATCCAAAAAAATCCATGGGGCAAGTAGGCACCTAATTGGGAAAGGCTTTACATGGTTCAAAGAGCATTTTTTGGAGGAGCATTAATTTTGGCAGAAATGGATGAAGATATTTTACCAAACCCAGTCAATTCTGATAATGTAAAGAAATATTATCCTTAAAAGGCAATGTCATCAAAGAAAAAGGAAGAAAAAAATAAGGAAAAAATAAAAAAAAAAAGAAAAGAGAAAAAAAGTAAAAAAAAAAAGAAAAAATTGGATGAAAATCCAAAAAGGGCATCCATTCCAAAGTGATAAAATGGAAAGGCTCTAAATTGAAAACCTAAAAAGGGCAGCTCAATCGTTATGTAAAAAATGAACAAAGCACAATAGGTTAAAAAGTTAAGGTTAGAAAAGAAAGACATGGTATGGTTAGATGAATTCTCTGAAGATAGATTTTCGCAAGAGTAAACATCCCATTTAGAAGAAATCTTTGAAGAACTGATTAAGAGATTCTGTTTATCTGACTAATATCCAAATTTCTTTTGTACCTTACCTTTACTATTATTTATGTTGGAAGGCCATTATTGTATTTTTTCCCATATTTTATTTTCTTTACTTGTTTAAATAAATACATATTTTCACCTATACCTTTTGACGGATAACTTTTAATCATGATAATGTTTCTGTTAAATGATTATTAATAGTTTTAAGGAAATGGAAAATAATGAAAGAATGACAAAGTGATTGCTTTGTATTACTTTGGAATAAAGTCAAAATATTGCAGGGACCTTGGTTAATATTTCAAATCTTTTGGACACTTTAAGGAAGGTTAGGGTGGACAGATGACATTCTTGAATAATTGGGATACATGGTTAAAGAACATTCGAAAAAAAGACAAAGTCAAAGTTATGATTCTTCAACCATTGGGATATCATCACTCTTATTAGTTTGTTTGGGTAGTTGATTGGAAATTTTAGAAACTAAATATTTCCCATCTTGCTATTCTTCAAGCCCTAGATGTTACTGATGCATTACTCAATTTGATTTGTCAGGTTTGAACACTCTCTTGAGTTTTCCCCTTATTAAGTGAAAAAAAGAGTGTTATAACATTTTCGATTCCAAGAATGGAGGCAAGTATATTTTGTTTTTAAGATTTTTTGAAAATGTTTTCAACTACAAGTTCAGGCACTAGCTCCCTTTGCCAAAAATAAAAGAAGATATCTTTAACTTTTTTTGAAGAGGCTTTTGACCCCAAATAATGACGTAGGCTTACCTAAAAAATTATGAAAAAAATTACTTGTCACAAATACAAAATGCCTTTAATTTTAAATTTAGGCTAAATTAAAGTTATTCATAATAAAACCCATAAATCAACAAAAAAAACTTATGAAAATACATCATATGTACATTTCGTGCATTTTTAGTTGCATTAAGTATTTACAAGTCAAAATGTTGAAAATAACATGGGAAAAAGCTATTCAATATGTTGACTTCCTCAAAACCAAAAGGTAAGTCTCAAATTCTTTCAAATATTCCAAATATTAGGCATTATTATTTCTATTGAATATTATGGTTTTGCCCTGGTCAACCTATTCGACTTAGGTTCCATCTTAGTCATTCCTTAGTCTGTAAAGTTGTATCCCAACCAACCTCTTTTTGACTTAGGTTTTGCCTTGGTTACCCAAAGTTGGTTTATATGGTTTCATCTTGACTAACCTCTTTTTGACTTAGGGTCCATCCTAGTCTTTCCTTAGTTGGTTCATATGGTTTCGACATGGCCAACTTCTTTTTGACTTAGACTTTATCCTAGTCATTCATTAGTTGGCTCGTATAGTTTTGTCGTACCCAACCCTTTTTCAACTTAGGTTTTGCCTTGGTCACCCTTAGTTGGTTCGTATGGTTTTATCTCAGCTAACCCTTTTTTAACTTAGATTCACCCTTGTCACCCTTAGGTTTTTTGTATGGTTTCATCTCAGCTAGCCCCTTTTCGACCTAGGTTCCATCCTAGTTATTCCTTAGTTAGTTTGTAAGGTTTCATTCCAACCAACCACTTTTTGACTTTGGTTTTACCTTAGTTACC
>JBBYHM010046096.1:19731-33972 GCA_038381775.1 Adansonia rubrostipa
TATATATATATATTAATGATAGGTAAGCCAGCCATTTTAAATGTGGCTTATCAGGATTCATATCTAGGCCATGTTGCGACGAGTAGTGGTCAGCCTCCTTCAAGCAAAATGGGCATTTTCAAGACCTTTGTTAATCGGGTATGAATGGCTGCACATGCATATGATGGACAAATGTAATCTCGAAGGTTGTTGAGAATAAATCTCGAATAAAAAAGAAGAGTATCAAGGTAAAAAAATTAGTTTTAAATATTTTCTTATTAAATTTTAAAATTTTTCTTTGTAGATGATATTACGGTCAAATTTTTTATTTTTAAGAATTTTTTAAGATTTTTTCATGAAACTTTAAGAGTTGACTGTGGTATATTTTTATTGACATCTATAAGGTATTTATGCCGATACACTCTTTGAAAAACAAAAATATTCAAGAAAAAAAATCTATATCGGCATTTTATGCCATAAGATGTCAAATTGTTAAGTTTATTTATTAAATTTATATTTTTTACTGTATTGCTAATGTCAAGCTTATGAAAATTCTTCAGGTAAAATTCATTATAAATTTTTGGAATTTTTTCATTTCCAAAATACAGAGTTTTCTATTTCATAAAGTTTTTGGTAGAATTTTCCTAAGTTTAGAATTTTTAAAAATCTTTAAATACTTTTATTTAATTTATATTAATTCAGTTTTTGAAACTCTAAAGTACTTTATGAGCTTTCCATTTTCAAATATTAATTTTCTCTCGTAAGAATTTTTCTCATAAAATTTTATGAGTTTCAAATTTTTAATTTCTTTTTTCTTGTACATAAAATTTCTTAAAAATTTCTTTAGGAATTTTTATACGAAAATCTTATGAAATTTAATTTTTATGGGCCTATTTCATTCTCTACAAGCCCAATAAGGTCACCTAAGCCCATTTTTTACTTTTTATTTTTTCAACAAGCTCGTTTAATTTACTGAAAAGGCCCAATTAGGCCCACTCGACAAAGCCCAAAAATATTTTTTATCCCCATTTTAAAAATTTTTTTAGGTTCCAAAAATTTCATATGGATATTTAATTGGGCCTTTTATGTGCTTAAATTCGTAAATGAATTTGTTAATTTAAAACTTTTAATTCCTTACAATTTGGTCCTTCTAACTCATTTTTTTCATAAATATGTAATTATGACTTTTTTTTTTCATTTTTTGTTCTTAAAATTTTATTTATATTTATTTTAATTGTGGAATTTAGTGATTTAGCTACATGAACTAATTTGATTGGAATTTAATTTTTCTTTAACCAATTTAGTTACGTTTTAACAAAATATTAAATTAATATTATCCTAAGCATTATGAAACCTAAGGTTAGCCCACCTTAGGCCTTTTGACTAAAATTGGATGAATTAATTAAAGCTTAAATATCCTAGAAAGATCTAAAATATTAATTAACAAATAAATTAACAAAGAAAAAAAGAAATTCATGGAATTTCCTAGAAGCCATTCGGCTAAGGGGATATTTTCATCCCCTTGGCCTACTTCCTCCCCTTATAAAGAGAAGAATGCTTCTAGTGGGGGCTAGTGGCTTTCTAACAAAAAAAAAAAACCTTAAACACTTAAGAAAATCAAAATTTTCACATATTTTCTACACTTTCAAGCTAAGAACACTTAGAAAATTTTTAGGTTTTGTCATTTTCATTTATTTTTCTTCCTTTTAGTGAGCCAAAGTCATGCTTGTGCTCATGGTTTTTAATCCATGTTGAAAGGCCAAGTATAATGGCTAAGAACAATGTTTCTTGATTTTGTTGTCTTATTTAATTTTTATTAGTAATATGTTGATTTTCATCAAGTTGATAGAAATAATGTTATTTTCATATATATATTTTTATGCTATTTTTCTTAATATTTCATGTTGATTTTTGTTGAGATATTCATTATTAATCATGATTTTATGCATTTTTAAGCTTAGTAAAAAATATGATGTGTATTTGTATTGATATTCATGAAAATATGTGATAAAAAACTATTTTTGATTGTTTTTCAAGCTGGCTTACAATGAATGGAGTTGTTGAATAATTTTTCATGCTTGATTTTATAGTATTTTGGATTATTTTATAATATATAAATCTTATAGGGGCCTAAAAATAATTTTCAAAAATTTTGAAGGCCTTAGAAAGGTATTTCTTGGCTCGTCAAAAATAATATGGGTGATTTTGTGATGTTTTGATTTTTAAGCTATTTTGTAATTATGCAAATTTTAGGGACTAGATTGTAAATATCAAAAAAGTTTTTTTCAAGGCCATCCAAGCTTTGTCGAGAGCTTCATATACCCTTAAAGACGTGTTTTGTGTATTTTTAACATATTAAAATATATTTCATGCATTTGTAACTATTTAGGGCCTTTTAGCAATTTTAGAAAACTCAAGGTCCTATTTACAAAAATTCAAAAAAAAATTTTTATGACTATAAGTGCTTGACTGAATCGATCATGTAATTTTTGGTATGTGTTTCATGGTGGTTTTGATATGTTTGGTGTTGTTTTGTAATCTTTAAATCATGCAAGGACTAAATTGCTAAAAGTGAAAATTTTTCCAAAGGCCATAAATGGACCCTTAAGGTGTTTTTCATGCATTTTTATCATTTTAAAATGTATCTTATGTATTTTTAGACTTTTAAAGATTATTTTTTTGTAATTTTAGAAAGTTTAGGGACTTATCTGCAAAACTTAGAAAAATGGTTTGAAAGCTAAAGGTGCTTGGTCAAATATTCCTTAATATTTTTGGTATGTTTGTATTATTGATTTTGACATGTTTTTTATGTAATTATGTATTTTGCTCATTTAGGGATTAAATTAAAAAGTTAAAAAAGTTTGGAGTTTTTTTGTAAAACCTTGCATTTAGGGTTAATGAAGTCTTTTGGCGCTAAATTACTCATTTAGGATATTTTGATATTTTAAGGATATATTTAGTATTCCTTTGGTCATCTAGTGTGGTGTAGAAGATATTAAAACCTTTCGTATTCTTCTAGTTCTCCAGTAGGGTATGAAACATAATTTTAAGAAACTTAGGGACCTATTAGCAATTTTTGCATTTTGTCAATCTTGACTTTCAGTTACCCATTTAGGGTATAATTATTATTTTTCATCATTATTGAGTCTTTTAAGGTATCAAGATACTTAAATGTCGAAGGTAAAACCTATGGGTATTTTAGTAATTGAACTTAGAATCAAGTCTTTTATGATTACCAGGATACTTCTATGTCAAAGGTGCATAATAGGGATAGGTTTGCTATTTTTTTAAGTTATCAAGTCTTTTAGGGTTTTCGGGATAGTTGTACATTAAAGTAAATATTAGAGACATTTTAGTAATTTATGTTGGAACCAATCCTTTGTGATCACTGGGATACTTATCAAAAGTGCATAGTAAGAATTGGTTCACTTGTCTATGAAGTTATTGAATCCTTTAGGGTACAGGGATACTTATATGTCAAAGGTATACCTTAGTGGCATTATGGTAATTTATCACTAAATCGAGTCTTTTAGGGTCATCGGGATATTTTTTACATCGAAGGTGTACTTTAAGGGACGTGTTGGTTAGATCTACCAAATTCAAGTCCTCAGAGTAGAGTTTAGTAAATTTGTCTAAACCAATTCTTAAGATTTTTTTTTATTACTTGAATAAAATTGGAATTTTTAAATTAAGGCAATGTCTCCAAATTAAAATAGTATGTGGAATTTCTCTAATATATGAGAGAGGTTATATGGATTGTTGTAATAATGACATATCCTTTTCAAAATGAAAATTGAATTTTTTTTAAAATTTTGTGAAAATAAAAACTTTTGTATTCTTTTGGTCCTCCGATGGGGTACATAAGAGATTTTGATAATAAAATAAAATTTTTCATATTCCCTTATTCCTCGGATGGGGTATAAAAGATATTTTGACCTTTTATATTCCTCCAGCTCTTAAATGGGGTACAGAAGATATTTTGTTTTTTTTAAAATATTAAAAATCGAATTTTCTCTAAGGTAATAATAAATTCAAGAATTTGGAAAATTTTAAAATACAAAAAAATCATAATTAAATATCATATATGGAAATGGAATAAAAATCCAAATTTGAGTTAACTCATAATTAATAAGATACCAATTTTTGGACATTATGAGAGGGATCGATCCTTACTCATGACCATCACTGACTCTGGACCATTTCAAGGATCACTAGTATGAGTGTAGACCTCGATGTTGGTTTTCTAAGGTTTGTAATCCTTAAAATATAAACTCTAATAGTTGACAAATCTCATCCAGTCAAAATAGGTTGGTGGTGACTTTAAGAAAAAATAAATAGTTATTTTATGATAACTATTTAGGGTTAAGTCAAGTGAATGATTCATCTCAACAAATTGATCCCCAAAAAGAAGAAAAAATAATAATGATACGGCCGCTAGAAATAACATAATGATATATTGATATATAGGAACACGGGGTACACTCACCTTTTAAGTCCAGTTGGTTAGGATTCATATCTAAGCCACGTTGCGACATTTGGGAATCATAAGGTAATGTTCTCTTGATAGTGCATCTATACAATATACTAAATTTTGAGTCCTTAGGAATGGAAGAGGTAAACTTGAGATTGTAAAGGTTATTTTGTCTTGTTATGTTGTTTTTTTAAGAAAAGATGGGCGGGACAAAATTTAATAGCCTTTTTGTTTTATTTCTTCAAGCTCCCATTTATTTTTATTTGTTTTTGGCCTTTATGTTTTAGTCAATTTGGGTGTTAGTCTTGCAATAGGTTCATGCTATTCTTTTTCAATTTTTCATTTTTTTCTCATTGATTTTTTAGTTTTGCTCCATTTTCCTCAACTTTCAACAAAAATTTTTAAAAATGTGGTACTGGTTGTACTTTTTCTAGAAATTACATTTGATTTTGGATTGGGAGCCTTTCTTGTTATTTTTGAAAATTTTTTCCTGTTAATCTTAAAATTTTGCTGCATTTCTTATTAGATTTTGGCGAAAGTTGCTAGAAGTATGAAGCATTGTAGTTTCTTTTATAGGATCAATCTAATTTTGGACTTGGTTATGGTCTATGGAGTGGTTTTTCTTGATTTCTTAAAATTTTTAAGGGGCTTGTTTTGCTTTCTTGTTTTCTTTTAGTTGCATATGTTTTCATTTTGTTGTTTCTTTATTCTGCCTTCTTGCTTCTACTCTCTGTGTTTCAAGTCACTTTTTTCTTTTCATGTTTCTTTTTTTACGTTTTGTTGTTCTATTGTTGTGTTTGCATTTTTGTCCTCATTCTTTGTTGCTAAATTTTGTTTTTCTTGAATCTATTCTTTTATTATTTTAGGTTTTTTTTGGTGTAATTGGTTTTTCATTTATTGCTGTTGTTCTCTATTTTATTTTGATGTTCTAATTTTTTCCATGTTTGTTGATGTTATGGATATTTTTTGGTTTATCTGTGCTTTTAGTTTTCTACAAATTTGTTGTTATTTATTTCTTTTGTGTTTGTGTTTGTGTTTTCTTTTTGTTTGTTATTTCAATTATTTCCCATGTTTATTTTAAAATTTTCATGTTCAATTTTATTCAATTTACAATTTAAGAACCTTTTCTTTTTCATTCTTTATTTTCTCTTAGGTTATTAGTGCATTTATTGCTATTTACTTCTACTTAAAAGTTAGTCCTTTTCTTTCCCCTTTTTTTTTTGCTTTTGTTTTTATTACTAAATTTTTAATCATTCTTTTGTGGATATATTAAGATATTTTGGGTGCTTTTGCAATGTCCATATTGGATAATGTTTAGAGCCTATATTGTTTTGCATTTCTCCGTGAGATGATGTTGGTAATGATTTGACTAACTTATATTAATATATCAAAATTTTTCTCAATTTCTTGTATCTCAATTTTTTATATTTTTCATAATATGTTAAATTATGGTTGTAGGTAGCGAAATTATTTTGATTGATTTTGTCAACTTATATTTGAATATTTCTTTTGTCAAGCTTAAACGTGGTGTAAGGAAAGGTTGAACAAAACTGAAAAGGAAAAATATCCTAGATTCTCTTTGTGTTACGTTGAGGGTAAAGTCTGTTTGCCTCACTTGAAAAAGATGCCTAATCTTTTAGATGCATTATTAGATTATAAAGGAGGTCAGGATGTGAGGAAATTTAGAGATAATATTAAGGTATACAACTTCATGATCTAATTTCCATCTGTTGGTGCTAAGAAAGATAATGAAGTTAGTAGTGCTCTAGGACCTTATGTGTTTAGAGTTAGTGGTCAAAATCATCATAGATTTGGGTTCTTTGTCTCCTGTTGAAGGAGTTGCACCTATGTTTATATATATACGACACTAAAATTAAGTCTTAAACAGAATGGAAGAAATTGGTTATTGTAATTAAATAATACTTCAAAATATTAATATATGTTTATTTTCATTTATCAACTTAAGCTACAAACTCATCATAAATGTAAAAGATGAAATTAAAATTGCAACATTTATTGCTTTTAGAGAAATAGCTAGAAGATTGACTAAAGTAATTGTTGCAAGACTTGTATTGATAGGCTAGAATGATAAATATACCTTACTTGAACCAATCAACAAAAAACTTATTGACCAAAAAAATGCTTGTCAATATTTATCCTAGAATCCATGGAATCATGAGACATATCTTTTAAGATTAACTTAGCTAAGGATTTTGAGTTAGTGTAAAGCACTAGTAACCTATCTTTTATAACTCCAGCAACCACAAAAGGTGAGACATCGCCCTCAATTGAAAAAAAATTTTCTAAGCAACATAAGTTCCCATTTTCATAAACAAAATTACCAATACCACAAGATTTATTTCATGAAGAATCACTAACAAAAACAATAATACCTGGGTAAAAATTAAGCCATCTTTGCCTCATTACATTTGTTTCATTACATCAAATTTTTTAGTATCTTTTTTTATAGCCTTGCAATAGCCAGAATCACTAAACATCCAATTATTCAAACTCTTTCAAAAATTGATGAAACATTGATCTTAGCCAGAAAAAAGAAGAAGTCAAGAACAAGCTATTCCATTTTCACTCCTTACATCCATAATATGAAAAGAGCTTTACCTTGAGTAGATACCATAAAAAAACTAAGAATTGGGTTAACATCAAACCTAAACTCAAATCATTATGTTTAATACTCTCACTACATTTATAATTTTTCACAGATATGTATACACACATAACAGAAACAAATTTGTCTATTTTGTAAGTTTGTAATTGTCATAATATATTAAAATACAAATCTCCACATATTAGAGTAGACAACACTTATAATCATCATAGGGCCCTACCCATCAAAATGAATTGCTCATCTAAACTTCTCACACTTAAATACAAGATGGCTAGGTTAAGGAATTGCCATTGATCCTTTTGGGCTAGATGTAAGTGGCTATTTATTAAAACCATTCACTGAAGAGTAACAAAACTCTAAAGGAATGATTTTAGGACTTGTGTCATCCAAAGATCCATAAATTTGGTCTTGGGAGTTGATTACACCATAAATAAACACTCAATCCCTTTTGTGATGCCCAAAAATTAGTGCCCACTAATCACATATATCTGAATTATATTTTCCTCAGTTTCAATTATTCAAATATTCAACCCATAATCTGAACTTTATGCATGAAAAACATATATTATAGAAAAAGAAAAACATGTATTTTGACACTTGTATCAAGTACCCATGAAAGCAACCAAGTGTCAAATCGGGACTTACTCAAATCTATAGCTTAACTCATAGTAAAAAGCTTTTTGAAAAAGAAATTTTTTAGAAAAAGTGTATAGCTTCAAAATATTCCCAAATCAAGTGTCGAATAAAAATTATTTACAAAATTGGACTTTAATTAAAAGAGATTATAAAATGGAACACAAGGACTAAATCGAATTTTGAAAACAAAGCTAAAAAATAAATTTTTATTTAACTTTATTAACTTGAAAGCCTTTAAGTGAGCCACTAGGAACCTACTATTGGACATCTTTAGACCCAATGACCCTTAAAACGACACTTCTAGAATCAATTCAAAGGCATCCTAATGCCTCATAATAGTAGACACCTAAATTTTAGAGAAACCTGAAAACCTACCAGTTTTGGCATTTCAAGCTTTTCGAATTTATTTTGGACTACTCTGAACGCATAAAATGATGAAATAAAATTTCTATGAATGCTGACTTAGTACAATTTAACACCTAAAAATACTTTAAAAATCCTATAGAATCATTTTTGGCATCAAATGAATTTCTTTTATTGGACATTACAGTATCATAACATGTCTAAACAACTTACCTTGTAGATTTTCTCCCTGATTCATTTGGAATATCCACTAGACAAATCATACATGGTAGGAAAGCTCATTTATCCTATGTTAATAAAAAAATATGAGAAAAATATAAAAAATATTTATCTCCATTGAAAATAGCTCGCTTTATATTTTAGGCATTGAAATAAAGCCATCCAAATAGCTCCTGTTTTGGATTTTTCCTTTGGGCATGTTTGACCATGAAATCAAAAGCCCATCACACTGCTCGTTCAATAAGGATTACAGGAAAAATACTAACCAAAATTAATATGACTAGTAACATGGACAAAAATATTTCTTTCATAAAATCATTGTATTAGAAAATTGCAGTAACTCTATTATGAATAGTTATTTCAATTATTTCTAACTAATTATTGGACATTTGAATATCCAATAGTGAGGCTAAAGACATTCTATATATGTCAAGGGAAGGAAATAACAAAATTCTCTAGGCAACTCGACCTGGAACTTTAAACGCCACCATCGTTGAAAAGCTTTGAGGTCACATGAATGACTTGCTTTTGTAGCATTTATTTATATTCAATTATTCTTAACAAGTGAAAAGCACACCAATGCCACTCATAGTGCTGTAACTAGAAACCAAATGGCACTAAGTATCTACATTAAACACACCTAAGCTATCCTTAATGGTTGTTATCAAGACTCTACAAGTTTGATTCACAAAAACAAATGAAGACACTTAGAAAAATATATTTTATATGCTCCAAATTAGCTCAAATTCAAGTATTTATTTAATTGTCCCCAAGTTTTTCTTAATAAAACTTATTTAATAAAATCAAATCTCTACTCACTCTTTGATTGAATGAGCCAAGCCTTGTTCTTGGGGTCTCTTTTATGAAAGCATGAACAAAAGACACTACAAACAAACATTTCAATAAGCATATACTATAGTACCTATTTTATTTGCTAGCAACTAATCAACCACAATCCTAATCTAAAAAAATTGAATTAGATGAATCTACTAAAGCTAAACTATTATCATCTAATCATCAATTTCATCTCATTTCTTATCAATTTCATAGTCAAAGCAAAGAAAAAGGCTTGATTACAACTCAGTCAACATGATTATCATCTTAACTCAATAGTTTAATCATTAGAGCTTAGGTTTAAACATGTAAGCTTATGATTTCAACAAATTAAGTCTAAATTTCAGCTTATCTAAGTTTAGGTTAACTTGATTCATCAAAATTTCATCAAGGCATCATCACCTAACATAAGCCGAATATGATCTACATCATTCTAAAGTAGTTGAACCTAGCTTAATGCATTTAAGCTTGTTCAAATCTCCTATTAAGTTCAATAACCTAGGATTTCATCATTAAGCACAAGATTTTAGCTTAGTGTACTTAGATCCTAGCTCAACTAAGCTCAAAACATCAAAATCTTATAAAAATCTAAGTGGTCAAATCTAAATTTAGATGTTTCCTTATGTTCAAACACAAGGTTTAATCAAGGTTTTGATTATTAGTTTTCTAATCATGTTTTTAATTTTGTTTCCCTAATTAATCACTAAATCATGTTTCAATCTCATTAAATATAACTAAAATCTTGCTTTAATCAAGAAAGCATAATCTAATCATGATGATCAATCATGGCTGAAAAATAAAAAGCATGAGAGAGTAGCTTAGTCGAATCATTTAGAAGCATAATCAAGCATCAATTAAACATTAAATCATACTAGTTAAGTTGAAATTAAAAGAAATAAAGAAGAAATGTTACTTAATCATGCTTTTCCTCCACCAAGAAAATGAGAGAAAATGAGAAAATATTCTAAAAATGTAATGTATATGTAAAGTTTTTAAAGTGTGAAAATGAATAGCCATTCACCCTTATTTATGGGCCTAAATGTTAGTGATCTAGTCTTGAGTCACCCTTAGGTGAGATTAGACTAACTAGCAACCTTTCTAACCCTTAAGGAATAGATGAGCACAATTTGTGTATTAAATACATGTGAATTTTGGCCAAGTCATTATTCTAAGCTAATCTTTTACAAAATTTTGTAACATCCAATTAATTGTAAAGTATTCATGTAAAAATGCAATCGGATGTTCCTTAATAACCTTTAACAATCTTCCTTCACAAAATCTAGAATTTTTTATCCTGAATCTCTCGGATTAACCCCTCAAGAATTCCTGGCACCTTAATTCCTAAGGTTTTTATGTGATCCAATGTCAATTACACTTTCTTGACCTAAAGTTCATATTCAATTTCATTTTAGTGTAATCAATTTTGAAATTCGAGCTTTAAAATTCATCCAAATTTAAAAAATCTAACTTCAAGCGACTAGGTTGACTTTTTATAGTTAACTTTTTTCTTATTGTTGGCTTTTAATTTGACTTCTAAAATAGGCCTCTTTATTATCCAAATGACCCTAACCAGTCTAATTTTCTTGAAAGACATATACTAATCTGAAAGAAAATCTCAGACTTTGCATATTGATATAAACATGAAAATTTAATAAGAATTAAACATATGCAATGAAATCAAACAAAGAAACCCTCAGGTTTCCTCAGGATCTTAGGTAGTGATGTAAATGTGATTGAATTGTAATTTAAAACATAGATCTGATATAAATCATACCTCTTTAGAGACTCGTAACTCTAAGCATGTCGATCCTTGCACGAACACACCACAGTTTGATTACTGCAATCTTTTCTTAAGGGCAAAAGCAATCCAAATATTCTATCCCTAATGATAATCCATATAGATGCCTGTTAAAGCCTTAATGAGGTCTGGTGGTTCTTTAGTGTTAGCCAAAAGGCTTTTCAAGCCTTAACTAAAAGATAAATACCAACAAGTATAGATCTGAAGTGATTTGGGAATAATTGCCATACTTATTATGCTAAAAAGAAAAAATAAATAACTCCGTAAAGAAGTAACTATTTTTCATAAATGCCAATAAATGGATCCAAAAAACACAACTCTTGATTCTGGTTAATTCCTTTAGGATAGAAAATTGATATTCTATCCTTCATATTGATCAAAAACACTTTTCTGACCACTTAGAATGCAAATATGCATAATCAAGCTTAGGAAAGTAAGGGTTTCAAGGTTTGGCCAATTTCACGGCTTTTGTGAAACATTTGTCTCTCAATGCTAGAAAACTATTTTTCTACTTTCATTCTATCAAGAACGATTTAAGATATCTTAGAAAAATAAGAATGCATAAAGAAAGCTTAAGGGAGATAAAGGTTGTGCTAAACCCTTTTAGGAAAGATGGAAAGATGGTGCCTAGGGTTTCCTTATGCTCCTTATCAACCAAAAAGCCCTAGTAATGTATTTAAATATACCTTAGGTGAGGCTAGGCTTGACTATTGGGTCAACTAAACCCATTACTAATATACTGAGAAGGTGGCCTCACTCTGAAGTGTTTCTTAGAGCTAAATTTAAACTATTTTAATTAGCTTATCCAAGATAGGCCTTGATAGTAACTTATTAATACTTTAGTCCAATAGCACAGCAAATATAACTATTCCATACGCCAAGCCATTAATAAGCCTAATTTAGAGTAGTTCATAATTAAACTCTCCTAACTTAATAATTAAGGCTTTTAGCCTAACCTTAAATTTACATCTTAGATAATTTACTTAATAATTAAATTTTCTAACCCAAGTTAAACAATTTTTACTTCATGTAAATAATATTAAATAATTAATTAAATAATTATTTAATTTTTGAAATATAAGTATTTGGCTTTATTTAATATTATCCTTAAAACTATGTCCATAATTTACTGCTAGAATAAGAAATCTCTAATTAGATTTCA
Source organism: Adansonia rubrostipa (assembly GCA_038381775.1). NCBI lineage: Eukaryota > Viridiplantae > Streptophyta > Magnoliopsida > Malvales > Malvaceae > Adansonia > Adansonia rubrostipa. Next base: position 31,820 of record JBBYHM010046096.1, read on the forward strand.
TAAATCTAATTTATGTATTAAATTATTCTTAATTGAATTTATTCAATTAAATCCTCTGCATCATACCTTTTATTTAATTAAGTCATACTTAATTAGAACTTGGTTTTAATCTAATAGATCATCTTATTATGTATGACCTATTAGGCTTCCATCATAATGGGAATAAACATAATTACCAATTAAGTGTATTTATATTTACAGACCAAGATTGTCCTCTAGCAAGGCATCATGACCACCGATATGCAGGAAGAGTCAATATGACCTCTTTTAACTAGCCTCTCAGTGTACTTTGGTCCTTTCACCAGATATCCTAAAAAAATCATAAGCATATTGCGGTGCCTATTCATGTATCAATCCATATTACTTCTTATAGCTTTTGGTTAACTTCATAAATTTAGAGAAATAATTTCTCCTAAATTCATCATGCATTGGCCAGTGACTTTATCAATTTAATCAAAGCCAAGAACAAATGAGATATGTCTCTGATGTCACTTAGAGTGATGAATCCTCTCTGGATCACTCATCCTCCTCTATATGGTTCATGCATACCCAAAACCACCCTAACATAAGCATCCATCTATTATGGACCTATTCATAATGGAATCAAAGCATGGCACTCCCTATAGAAGATAACCTAGTATCGCAAGTCTAGGAATAATATACATAATTGGCACATAAGAACATATTCCATAGACACCTATACAAAATGGGTTCTCATATAGTCCATGTTTAGTGAACTTGTTTCCATAAAACAAGCACTCATATGCTATCCCCAAGTATCTATATACTTTAACTTTTATTAGATTAAAAGGTTGCATGCATCGAATGCATGAAGGCTTAACATATGCTAGTCTTTGTGTATTGTCAATGCCCTATCTTGATAATACGATGACTAGAAATGCTTTTAGAAACATAGCTTTAATACATAAGGATCTAATTATTCCAACTTATTACTTAACTTTGCAAGGCTATTTTGTTTCATAGGCAAGGCTATTTTGTTTCATAGGCTTAATCTAATTAGTGTTTGCATGGTTGTCAATCATGTCACTAACATGAAGGGATACCTTGAATCACTAACTAAAGTAATTGGTTTACATTATTAACTATTATATGCCTTATCTAATCTAATTGGCTCATGAACACAGTCAGCTTTTGACATGTTTAGGTTTTCAAGACTCGAGTCTTAGTTTTCCAAAGTTGGCACTTAACCCCTAAATTAGATAATTAAGCTCAAATACTTTATTTTATTAAACTAAGCCTATGGAAACATTTCAAAACCTCAATTAGACCTTTTTATCACAATAACTCATATGAAGGACTTGAACCTAGAAAATTCCACTCAACGTTTAAAACCAAGAAAAAGTCAATTAAGGGTCTGAACAAAATAGGGTGTCTACAATAATGACAATAGCTAAAATAACTCCTATCATAAAAACTGAAGGGACTTCAAGTTATGATACAAAAAAAAAATGAACTTCCTCCTTTACAAAACTGAAACTTAGGTAAATATCTTTTAACTTTATTTTTATTCTATTAATAATCATTTGTAAGACTCAAAAATTATTTATAATACAATAAATAATGTTAAAATTAATAATCTTCATTTATTTTGCAACCTTGCAACACAAAACCAACCATGATATAGTGAAAAATTAACCTTTTTTTTTGTAGCTTTTTAAAGAATATACCAGTATAAATACTAACTTTTAAGTTCATATACTTTTGCTATCATCATTTCAAACAATACAATCAAATTTCTTTGTCTAAGAGACTGTAGATTTTATGTAGTTCTATTTGGACCTTCTGCAATTTCAAGAGAACAACTCTTGTATCTACTTTCACATTTATAGTATTTTGTATTAAGAAAATATCAATGAAAAAATCACCTTTCTTTTTTTGTTTTTTTGTTAATGTTTCCATATAAATCTTTAATATCAACGTATTAAGGTATTCAATATATTCATCATATCTAACAACATGACTACCTAATTAATAAAAAAAACATTCATCAAACATGGTATTAATATGACAATGAAAGCAAAGATAAAGCTAAATAATATTTTATTATACAATAATGTAATATGAATATAAAAATTAATGAAAAATAAAATAAATTATTTGCCATAATAAAAATAATAATAAAATACAAAAAA
>JBBYHM010046096.1:34072-49727 GCA_038381775.1 Adansonia rubrostipa
GTAATATGAATATAAAAATTAATGAAAAATAAAATAAATTATTTGCCATAATAAAAATAATAATAAAATACAAAAAATACAAAAAAATTAATTAAATGGTTTATGGAAATAGATAGAAATAATACATATCTCATTATCCAAACTATTTGCCAAAAACCATAATCCAACCCAACAGTTACAAAAACAAAAGCCTAACTTATTTCCACTATATATAACATATATTTTTCTTTTTTTTGACCCATATGAAACATTAATCCCTTTTCCACCGTAAATTCCTCTAAATGAAACATTTTTACTCCCAAAATTGAAGATCATTTCTATCTTGTAAGTAAAGGAAAACAAAAGATGGACACCCTTACTCAATTTTTTAAAGTTATGCTTCAGGACTTCATTAATGACAATTATATAGTAAGTTTAATCCAAACTCTATAAATATCTATAATTCACCATATTGTTAGACTAATATTTTAAACATTACATGTTGATATTATTGGAAAAATAGATCAAATTGCACAGTGAAATTTTAAAGCGAATTGTACTAGATTGTGTTGTCATATACAATAAAAGCACCATAATCAATTACTTGAGTTTTAGACTAGCAGAAGTCGTCCAAGATTTCTTAGAGTGAAACTGTGTGAAAGCTTCAACCAATTAGCCTTTTTCACTATTCTCCAATTCTTGGATAGTAGAGCATATGGGCATTCTTTGTCTCGATCAACTCCGAATTCATACAGCTTGATTCTTCTTTCAGGACCACCTTGTGCCAACAAGTTTAGAATCACGAGATGTTGTGATAAGAAGCCCTAATGTGGCGCCAAAGTCTTAACCTGAACCCTAAGCTATTATTTCTATTTTTAATGGGTAACACGGAGGCTATTTTTTTACTTAATTAAAATAATTATTTTACCACCTTCTTAAGAAACCTTAGTGGCCGCCCACCCTAATATGGATGTTGGCCCTAAATTCGACCAAGCCCAAATGTTGCCAAACGTTATTTTGGCCCAAATTATTTTAAGAAACTTAAGTTGTTTAATTTGAATACTTATATAATTTTGATTAAATCGTTAATTTTAACTAGATAATTTTCCATAACTCTAATTCTAATTTGGAATAAAATCACAAAAATTTTATTAGAATAGAATAATTATGTAAAATTATCAAATAAAATTAATTATAGTAAAATAATTAATTTAATCACAAATTAAAATAAAGAAATAGATAAAAATTTTTCTTAATTTATTTAGAATGTTATCCACATTTAATTTATAAATAAATATTTAAACAAGACTTTATAGAATTGAATTAATTATATAAATAATTAAATTTTTATATCTATTTAATTTAAATTAATTCATATATTTATCAAAAGATAAATATAATTAATTTGAATTACTAGTTCTTTTCTTAAATAAATATTTACTTAAACTAACAATATATAAAAATAATACCAAAAATTAGTCTTCATTATTTACCAAGGAAAATGCTTAAACCTCTAAAGAGAGTATATCCAGCGTATCACTTCACTATATTAAGGATCATTCAACTTTGGTATTCTGATCAACACCATCCATTAAGGAATTATGTTGAGCTAGTGAATGAACCAATTGAAATATATAATTAGACTCCAATAATCTGTGTGTTAATTATTATACACTAAATAAATAATCGCATAGTTATTAATCTTAGAGTCATACCACTATAGACCTAAAACTGCACTCGTAATTATATACACTATTACATAAGCTATATGAATAGCATTTTAGTCCAATGACCCTATCATTTATATAACACCTTTATATGATATCTAGATTAACTTATGGTTAGAGTCTGTTTTACCTAGTTGATCACTTTATCTTGAAGTTCCATTAATACTTTCTACGTGAAAATGTCTAACACATGTCAACAATTTATCATTTGATAAACAAATAAGCGAGAGCTCAACCATTTTCACTATTTAATATAATGCTATTTAAAAGGATAACCTTAACTCTTTGTAGGAGCTTTGATTCCATATCTATAACTAATGCTCTCATCAAGTATAAGTTATATACCTAACGAACCAGTTTAGTAGCTTACTATTTCAAGATACTTTAGCCTTTGGAACATCAAAGCATACAAGTTATACGCATGGAATCAATTACTTACTCAAGATTTAGGTAATTATACAATGAATGTCAAAAGTGAATTAATCCAAGTAAACAGACTTATTAATGGTTTATTGCACTTTGGTCTAGTCTAATGTATAACCACCTCCAGGCAATGCAACTATGTCTCTACGTAGGAGTTGGCTTGCTCTAGATGGCCAAGGCAAGTAATCTTTGCAATTGGATTTAGATAATATAATAGTCTTAACATAAGTTAATTGCTCACATTAACCTCATAGACTATGGACTATGAATTTAGACTACTTATCTTAGAATGTTGTCTTTTTGCATGTGAAGTCTATTACGCAACATTCTAATGGTATAAACACAAGTAGTCAGTTAGCTATATTTGCTTACATTTAAATGAAGATGGAATAGCAATGATGTAATGAAAAACTCAAATATATAAATATGAATAATCAATTCAAACTAATAAAATACATCATAATGTCTTTTATCCTTAGGCCATTCCTAATAGATACACTTGGTTAGATTAGAACGACATGTACTACTTTTTCCCATTTTTGCTAAAAAATTGTGGAATCTACTTTTATCAACCTATTTAAACTATTTTGATGTTTGAATAAACTATTAGATTGTTATTGCTAAAATATTATCGTATTCTCGATTAATTATTACATAATATGCAATAAAATCCTGAGATAATTATAAAAATTTACTAATAACATACTATAACTTTATCAAAGTACATACCCTATGCTTCATGACTAAATATATGGAAAATTTCAAAACCCATATTGTAATCCAATTGAAAGCACCATTAGGCTCACCACACCATATGAAAATTGGCCGAAAAAATTTTTTTTGCTGATGGTTGAAAAAAATTTGTCGAAATGCACAATATAGAGTATGAAGATTTCATTATCCTCAGTTATTACTTAGACAAAAACATTCAAAGCATTTGTTTATGAAAAATATGGAAAATTGAATTTAACAGAAGAACTACTAGCAAAAACTAGTAGCACTTTCTCACTCTTTAACCAAAAAATTTTATTATTTTAAAAACAATGTTACTACTACTTATTATTGACCATAATTGTCATATTTTCCTTAAAAAAGGTACCAAAGCAAATAAAGAATGCTAGCACATAAAAAGTTAAAGAAGAACCTGAGATCATTAAACTTGATGCTAAGAAAAACTAATCCATGATTTGAATACACCTTGAAATCATCAACTTTAATATACCATTTTTTTGATAATTTAAATTATGACACCCTTAAATGGTTAAATTATAAAATGCTCTATTTATATCTCATTAATAATTACATTGTAGCATATCCTTAGAAAATTTGCTTGCAATCTTGCCACACCATTTAACATCATTCACGCTTTCAGTTTATCAAAAGGCTAAAAAATGGCAAGTTAATTACATTCACAACAACCACAATAAGGCATTCTCAAGTGGTTGAGAAAATTTGCTTAAGATAATCACCTTTAGCTTATAGACAAATGTATTTTTGAGCTCATAAAACCAACATAGCTTAATGTCCATGTAGATACTTCATTTTGTCCAAACTAGTTTTTGGTATCCTAAGAGTTAGGTAAAAGATGAAAAAATTAAAAAAAATAAAAATAAAGCTAAGGGATGATCATCTGGTGATGTGTTGCCCGACAAAAAAGTTTTTTGGAAAATTCTATAATGCCTATGGATGACTTTAAAGAAAAATAAAAAAATGAGGCATCAAAGGGCATTGTTAGGGTGTCATTAAAATTATTCAAGTGAGTACGCATGGCTATTTTCCTCTCTTTGTGGCCAAGATAAGACAACTCAAGGAACCTAAGGTATGTACAGGTCATATGGATGCTTAAAAACTATCACGAGGCTTTCACATTACCAAAATTTTTAATTTCCATGTGTAGTATCGACACAAGAGGGTTTGGTATCGATACCCAAGGTATGGTATTGATACCTAGCATGTTTGTATCAATACAGACCTTAGCAGTAGCTAAAGTTATGATTTTTGGCAAAATGTATCGATACACAAGCATGAGTATCGACACAAATCCATGGAGTACCGAAACTGGCCTTTAAGTTTTGAGATTGGAAACATTTTTTATCTTAGTATCGATACACAACTCGTTGTATCGATACTCAAGAGTAAAATGTACCTTGTGTATCGATACACTAAGGCATTTTTGCCTAGTTCGAGCCATTTTCAGCCTTCGAAAATTTGATTCGAACATGTTTTTAGCACCAACAAACCATCATAAAGCATTACAAACCTTGGCTTTAGGCAAATAACCGAATTTAAACAAGTTTAGGGCCCAAGCAACTAGTGTTAAAGGTTAGTTTCACAAGAGATATAGTGGTAAGAGGGTGGCAAGCATATCAGCAGTTAGGAAGCTGTTGCAGCTATTCTGATTCTTTCTCATCATGGCAGAACTAATAGCAATAGGGGGTAGACTGAGCATGTTACGTGGATGTCTCCTTGTGTAAAGAAGAAAACTCAACAATACCTTTGGTTCATCTCCTAAAGTCATTGGCTGAGCATGAAGATAAATGGGGACATGGCTAGCTCAGCAAGAGGACTTTTGGCTAGAAAAAGAAAGCCTCCCAAACAAAAAAAAATCCTAGAGCCATTCCTAAAAATTCTCCAGCCATTCTTAACCTCAAAAAAAAAAACACTCAAAAAACACTACTTCATTAACCTTAATACTCTATTCTTGTAGCTACCCAAAACCACCACTAGAAGACCTTCAAGAACCTAAATTTTCACACATTTTGATCTTTAAAAATCATCACTATCAACTATACCACCAAAAAGCTACTTCCTTTCATCTTTTTTTTGCTAAATAATAGCAAAGAGAAGGAAGAAATTAAGCCTATAGCCACTGTTTTAAGAAAAAGGAAAGTTTAAGTTTTTGATATATACGCTCTACCTTGATCTTTACATTTTCTATTTTAAGCATACATTTCATCTTAGTAAACCCTTTTTATGGTTTTATGGCCACCTTAGAACTCTCATGCATTTTTTGTGGCTTTGGTTGTGGTAATTTAAGATCTTGATGTTTTTCTTGGTGCCTTAATGTTGTTTGGTTAACTAAGCATGCTTCTTTGCATTTTCATTACCATAACAGCCTCTGTCCATGTACTTCTTGCCATGTTCCTTCCATATTCATGTCTTCATCTCATGTTTAAAATATACATCTTAACATGACATAAGTATGCTCATGCATTTCTTAGAAGCTTGATAGGCTCCATGAAATAAAAATGCCTTTTTAGCAAACTTTTTTTAAACATTCTCATCGTAAGTATGCTCATGCATCTCTCTATTATCTTCAGGCATTTTTTTGTCATCTTTTCTATGGAAAATATTATCTTTGCTTGTGCATATATGTCCTCTATATTCTGCATCATTTTTTGGTACTTTGGTTATGTTGAGATGCATGCTTGAGTGCTAGAAAACCCAATTTCAAAAATATATCCAAGTTAAGCACATGCTACCTCCCATACATGGAGAATAACATGGGCTTAAGATTTTTGTGAAGTTGGTTTTTCCAACCTTAGGGGCAAAGCCAGCATTCAGTTCTGGATTCATGGAAGGATGAATATAAGAGTACTATTTTTTTTTTCAAAAATGAAATGAAGCCTTTTAGTTGAAAAATGTGAACCCTTGGTCCTCAGCCAACCACCCTCATAGTGGCATGGTCAACGGGTTATTCTATCAACCGAAACTACTATGGGATTATGGAATGAACTTGTGAGAACTTGTGACACCCATTTCAACCTCTTAGCTTGGTTATGGATGTTCAAACGTCCACGGCTTGAGCTCAACCTAAAGAAAAACCAAAATACCGAACACCCCTCTTATTTTGTTCTGGTAGTATAGTGGCTTGGTCTTAAAAAATTATTTAAAAAATAAAAATGATTTATCTGGAATGTGTTGGTATTTTTACCTTGAAGGGTTTTGAATTAACTTTCCAAGGATGTCTCATTTACCTTCATCTCATCTCAGATGAAATAGTTACGATTTTTTAAATCTTTATTGTCTAGAATCTTTGGGTTTAGCAAGCAGTTTATTGCTTGGGCTATTTTGGCCTAGTAAACAACATTTTTGAATCCCTGGAATATTTTTCCCATGAAGTTCATGAGATTCCTTTTTTTAAAAGGCATTATTCGTATTTTAACAATTCTGAATGAATCCGAAATGATTTTTCAAATTCTATTGTACCTTTACTCTGTATATGCTACCCATGTCGAGACAGGTTGAAATTCAAAAATTAATTCCACCTAGAAAGTGATTCTAGAATTTTTGGAATATTTTTACATTAATCCTCATCAAGTTACCTTTCTAACAGTACATCATTCCCCTCTGAAACTGCTAGATAAGCTAGAAATAAATTTAGAAAAGAGAAACGACATGATGTTATCCTCTGTTTCTAACTTGATTTTCAAAACATTTATTGAGGCATTTAAATGCCTCATGATCTACTCGGCTCATTCTTGTAAACTAAGCCCTTTAGACTCGGACCAAGGCTAAACAAAAAGAGGAACACTTTAGCCAAAACTTCAACTCCCAATTTTTAAATATAACTATTTTAAAAAATATAACCTATTTCTCTTAACATTGAAGATTTTTACTTTTGGGGGTACTCTAACCCTACTTCTCTGAAAGGATATTTCAAGCCCACTTTTACCTCAAAATGACATCAAATTTTCATTTTCGGGAGTACTTAAACCTTAATTCTCTGAAGGGATACTCCAACCCCTTTTTTACCTCAAAATGACATTAAATTTTTACCTTTTAGGATACTTCAACCCCACTTTGCTGAGGGGATACTCCAACCCACTCTCCACGTTCCTTTTAAAATCTAAACTTTTTCCCCGAGACATCCCTAAGTCATTGAAACTTTTTTCCCCTTGAATTTCCATTGAATCAGACTAATTCTTAACATTGTCATCTCCGTTATTCATTAATAATCGAAGATGATTACAAGAAACATTTCGATCATCCCTCTTTTTCATGTATTTTGTATGGATTTTTTTGTGTGTACTCTTTTCCACCTTAGTAATACATTTTCTTTTGTAGGGATCTTGGGCATTCATGCTTTAAAGATCATTTTCAAAATCACAAAATAATATCTCATGTCGGTATCTCTTTAATGCCAGACATAAAATATTTGATTTTTTTAACAAACCTATCTAGAGATCATTTTCATTAAAAGCCCTTATGTTTCTCACCTCTCTGAGGTGCATAGTATGATAAAATTTTTATTAAAACCCAAACTCATATCTTTATAAAATTTCATGCATTAGAGGGAATTATATTTAAATAATGATAAAAATGGAATCAAGAAGGTAAGATGTAGTTAGATGGTATCGATTTTCGGGTGTTATGGGGGTGCTAATCCTTCTCCACACATAACCAACTCCTAAACCCAAAATAACGAATCTCTGGTATTATTTTCAATAGGCTTTCGGTCATGCCTAATTTAAAATGATCAGTGGCGACTCAAAGTTTATAGCAACTTCATGGTGGCCATCCAAGACTAGTCAGATGAGTGATTCATTCGGTGGTCTTTTACTCTTTCATGTCAAACGTCAAAATATTTTTAAATCAAGTGCACTTTGGCCCTTCAGATCGTTCGAAGTTCGTAAAGGTCGGGCATGTAGAACGTCGACAGTCCAGATATTTCACACTTGCTGAACAAATCTTAACCCAAACCTACACCAGCATATGTTATTATTATTGTTGAATGTAGATACCTTATTTTGTCCCAGCTAACATTCAAAGCATTAGAAGCCATTATCTAAAGCACCATTGATGTCATTCGTACAAGCTTCTGTCCAATCCCTATCATCCTAGCTAAGGTAAGGCTGTAAATTATTTAATTTAAGACCAAGCCCTATAAAAAATATACATTAGATACAATAGACCCCACGTGCATATTTAATTAGTTTATTTGGGTCTATTTTATTAGATTATATTAGGTCATACATTATTTTAAGACCAAGCATTATAAAAAATATACATTAGATAAAAGACATCCCACATGCATATTTAATTATATCAAGTTATAAATTATTAATTTAAGACCACGTTCTATAAGAATATACATTAAGTAAAATAGAGCCCACGTGCATATTTATTTGGGCTTATTTTTTTAATTCTATTGGTTAACTTTTAAAATATTTTAAAATTCTTGGTGGGCCTTGTTAAAATTATTTTGATTAAATATGTTTATTATTTGAATTAATTTTGGGCTTATTGGATTGGGTTAATGATTTTTTTAAAGACCCAATTAGCTGGATGATAGGGTATTTCATGGTAAAAAGTGATATTCAAGGTATATTTTGAAACTTTGGCGATTAGTTGGTACTCAAGTATTAATACTTGGACCAATTAAAAACTGCAAGCACACTCTAGTACACCATGACTCATCATTTTTTATAATTGAAAGACAAAAATGATCCCTTGGCCCTAGGATGGTGCTAGCCAAGTGGCCTCCTATAAAGCCAAAAGGTGGGCTTTCATTAAAAAAAATCTCTCCAAAATTTCTTTATTTTAGCCACTAGCCCTAGAAAAAAATTTTCAGCAACAAAAAAAATTCATAGCAATCGTAAAAAGTAAAAGAAAAAATCGAAAGCAAGCAAAATACAAAAATGGAGGCACTCTATTGACAGGAAGATTATGATGGTTTGGTGGCTGAAAAATCACATTCCTTGTCCCATTTTCATTTGGCCAACTTGTATTTTTGCCTTTATGTTTTTACTTCATCTTAACACTTTGATTTGTGACGCTTGATATCTACTGCTATATGACCAAATGTTGTTGGTATCATTACTTGTGTTTTGGTCAGCTAATGCTTGTTAATATGCCATATTATTGGTGAGTAATTATGCCTTGAGTGTTTGATATATGCTTACTTATTTAGTTCATAACATGTTTGTGATGATGTTTGTTGATATAGGCTGAAATATGATTTTGTAAAACCACCCCTAGTTAAATCTATACTAATCTCAGTTAATGGGGAATAGCATAGATTTAATGTTTTTAATATATTGGTTCTCTAATCTTGGGGATATATCAAACATAAATGTTTGGGATCATGGCCTTATCAGGCCAAATAAATTCTAGTTTTAATAAAAAATTAGAAATGTTTTCAAGTACTTAATTTGAGTTTTGATCCGAGTCTATCATTAGCATTGGTGTAGATAATGGATGGTTTGGCAATCTATTTAATGGGAACTGGATTGGTCTATTACTCCGCTACCATGGACCTCAATGATTGGACATTCGCATGTCCAACATCTTGACATGTGACTATAAAAGCCTTAACCTGAAAAAAAAAACCTTATTTTGATATTAGCAGCATAATGGCCCTTATTAAAAATAATTTTTGTACTCCGAATAAATTTTCTAGAAATTTTCAGTATTTTTTCTTAGGAAGGCCTTTGAATTACCTTTACAACGATACCCGTTTGCCTCAAATCAGTCTGGATGTGAAAGTTATGATTTTTCAAATCTTCACTATATGGGAGCCCACGAGTAAGTGATTCACATTTTGTTTGAGTAATTCTGACCCATTGAATGATTTTTCTAGATTTTTTAAATATTTTTCCAGGAAAAGCTATAAAACTCCATTTCTGTAAAGGTATCATTTGTGATTTAATTATTTCAAATGAGTTTAGGATGAATTTTCAAAGTTCATTGCTCCCTTTTCCTAGCACTTGCTATTAGTACTAACTTGGACTTGGATTTAAAAATTAATTCCACCTAAAAAGTGATTTTCTTGGATTTTTGGAATATTTTTACGTTAATCCTTGTTAAGCTATCTTTCCAATGGTACCTTGTATGCTACTAGAAACCATTGGATCAAAATAAATTCAAGAAAATGGACAGCGTAATACTCTACCCTATATTTGTTGAACTTGGGAAAATTGCTTTGATTTTCCTAAACCAATATTTCTAGTCATTTTAATGACTCAAAACATATTCAATGATTTTCTCCATGGAGTCATGATTCATGACATAGGTCCCTTTAGGGTCAGATCAAAATTCAAAATTGTTTTCAAAATTAATTTTCATTTCTTATTTAAGTTGTCTTCCAACTTAAAATTTATTTTCTTCAAAATTCCCAAAAATTTTGATCTTCAAAAGTCACTCAAATTTTTTCTTTCGAGGGGATTTTCTAACCCTATTTTTTAAGGGGATACTCCAATCCCGATTTTTAAAAATACATAAAAAATCTAAGTTTTCTCTCCTCTGGGTTTTCGTGGACCTTTTATCAAGCTTTTTATGCCTAAAAAGACATTCAAGTCTAAACACATCTCAAAATTGTCAATTTAGTTATTCTTTAATAACTGAGGTCAATTATGAGATACATCTCGAGCATCCCCCTTCTATTTCCATGTGTTTACTTTAATGCAAATTTTTATTATATTCCTCTACATCCTACTAATCAATTTCTCTTCTTAATGCTGACTTGCATTCATGTCTTCAAAAACTCAAATTTCATTAAACCTGAGGCAATGCTCTATGTCAGTATCCTCTTGTGCTTGACATAAAGTATCCTCTTCCAAATTAATCTAGATCTTATTTTATCGAATGCTCTACATTTCCTCTCCCTGCTAGGTTGTATAAAGATATGTTAATTAAACTTTTACCAAAAAACCTGGATCCAATATTTAAAATTTTGTATTCATAATAAGGGGATTACAAAGAAATAATGATTGCATGAAAAACCAAGGAATATCGAGACTTTTTGATAATTTATGGCTAGATGGTACCAATTTTAGGCGTCGTCGAGATGTTAATCCATCCCCACACATAATTGACTCTTAGACCCTTAAAGAAGAACTCTAGTGTACGTAGTCTGTAAAATTAGTGTTATGAGTTTTGTAACTTGCAATCACCTATTTTAATAGGTATCTGATCATAACTAGCCCAAATTGGTTGGTGGCAACTCCAAGTCAGGGCCATTTAATAATGGCCACCCAAGACCAGTTAAATAAGTGATTCGTCTAACGGTCTTCCCTTTAACTTTCACCTGATCATGACTAATTCAAATCCTAATCAAGGGATGATCCAAAGGCAAGTCCAACCTCCTTTTCATTGTCCTTTTTTAAGTTATAGCACCATAGGAAAGGCACGTCGCAACACTGCATTATGTTAAAAAGCTTTTTTTTTGTAATCTTTCGCTATAGCATGACTAAAGCATATTGGATTAAATGCTTCTAAATCTTTTTGTTGATAAGGTAACATAACAAATTAATGTTTCCTAAACTTTTTGTGCATGGTGCAAGAACTAATATGTATAAGACTTTTTGTTAATCAGTAATAAAAATATCTATTGCCTCATATTGCAAGGTATGCTTTTTATGCATAGTGTAGGAATTAATATGTATATCACTTTTTGTTATTCACTAACAAAGACTATGCTTGATATTAGCTTTCCTGAAATTTGTTAAGCTAAAGTTTTAGATACTTTAAATACTATTCAACATTTAATTGCAATTACTATTTTTGCTCCATTTTGAATAAGTTGTCCAAAAAATTATTGATATTACTAAAAGAGTTTATCAAAACATATAACATTTACACAAACAAATATGCAATAATTAGATTTTGTAATTATCAAATAAAAAACTAACACCTGCATCATCGCATGAGCTATTTACTAGTTTTTAATAATTTTTGAGTCAGATGCATCACATTCCCAGCGAGGTAATACATAAGTGAATTTTAAATCAAATGAACATGCTACCAAAACATTTGGGTTGGGTACTCTTTTTTACCACAATATTTCAGAGCATTTGTATATGATACGTTAACTCTAATTTATATTCCATCATAGCTCCAACGGAGTCCTTATATTTATTTTACATATTCATATTTAAATTTGAATATAATGAACCTTGTAATTAAATTGAAGTAACTAAGGATTTCTTAAATTAAAGTTTAGGAAAAGTCTTTATTCCCACTTATCTTAGTTGAAAAGCATGAGCCATCAGTTGCTTTAGGAATCTATCTTTTAATTCTACTATAGGTATTAAAACATTATGCAAATGATGACTAGTTGTTTCTCTTGAACCTTTAAACCAAAATTCCATTTCTTGAATTTTTGCATGATGTGATAATATATAAAATGTTTTAGAAACTTGTCTTCACTTGTAACTCATCTTGTTGGCTTAGGTCATTATATTTTTTTCTAACATTGCACATAAATGTAGAAAAGCTTTAGTTCCCACCTTTAGAATATTTTGACTTTTTTCACTACCAATAATTTGACTATTTATTTCATCTCTAATCCTATCTCTTTCTAAACTTATACTATGACCAACAAATCCTTTTAATGATAATTTTTTATGTACATACCAATAAATAGCTTAACACATAAGATAAACAAATGCCCTTCAACTTCTTTCTCTCCATAAGTACTAAATATTTGTCAAATTTTTTTATTTATGATGATGAAAATTTAAATAATATTAATAATCTCTCAATCATTTAACTAAATATAATATATTAGTATAATCTATTATCAACAATCATAAGTAAAAATTTAATAATCTTTTATAGAAAAACTTATGCTTGCGTACACCAATTAATTTGAAATATCGATAATTCACAACATTAGCATAACAATTTGTAAAAGACATTAAGCAAGCTTACTAATAAATACACATATATATGTGCCTAGAAACATACAAAATTATAAGTCTTACATACATATAGACACATAGACTAGCGTACACATAGACTATACATATAATGTAGATAATAACAATGGGTTCTACATGCGAATGGTGACTGGGGATGCTGTTAGAAATATTTTATCAGCAACGTGCATCTTACGAAGGAAGTGCATTCAACTTCAAAGTATTTCTCATCAAGAAAATGTCCTCTTGATTAGGACTCTACCTTTTTTTGTTTGAAGTGATGGGAGCAAGAAAGTAATGATTCTTGGCTCTGACCCATGAAAGGGGACCTCGGATGAATTGCTTGTCCAATTGGACTCAAGTGGCCATCGCAAAGTGGCCAATACCAGTGATCATTTATGTTAGGTGTAATCAGATGCCTATTGAATCTGATATTCAGAGTTACGAAACTCGAAACATCAATTCCATGGTCTACATAATTTAGAGATTCAATAGTTGGGTTCGAGAATTGGTTACATGCAAGGAGGTATGAACTTGCCTGCACACCCAAAATTGGTACCTTTCTAGCCATGTTTGAACTTAGTTTTGGTTCCCTCGATTTTGACTTACCATTTTTTAAATATAAGCCCTTTTTTACACATTAATTTGAAAAAAAAAAACCTGGGTTTTAGAAAAAAATTTTAAATCATGTATAGGCCTTGGAGAGGTAAGAACATAAGGATTTTTTATTAAAATGTTCTTCGGATTTAATTTTTGAAAATAAGATATTCTGTGTCAAACACTTGAGAGATACTGACTTAAGAAAATTGCCTTACAATTTTGGAAAACTGATTTTCAAATATGGATGCAAGATAATTATCACAAAGGAAATGTGTTAGTAAGAAGAAAAAAATGAGATAATATCACATAACATAAATCACGTAAAATAATAAGAGAGAAATGGGAGGGATAATTAGAATGTATCTTATAATTTTCATTTATTACATTAAAATAATTGAGTCGACAATTTTAGAGGTACATCGGATCCATTGACTAATCAAGGTGTGAAATCGGGTTTAAATATTAAGAAGTTTGAAAGAAATTCAAGGAGAGGAAATCTAATTTTTCTTGACAATTTTGAGAAAAATGAGATTAACGAATTTAAATTGACAAAATTTGACTATTTCTTGATAAGTTAAAATATCCTCTTCCAAATCAATATGGATCTTATTTTACCAAATCTTCTATGTTTCTCCTTCTTACTGGGTTACATAGAGATATATTAATTAAACTTTTATAAAAAAACCCAAATCCCATATTTAAAAATTTGCATTCATAATAAAGGGATTACAAATAAATAACGATCACATGAAAAAACAAAGAAAACCAAGACTTCGATAATTTATGGCTAGATGTACCAATTTTGGGCATCGTAGGGTGCTAATCCTTCCCTATGCATAACTGACTCTTGGACCCTTAGAGATGAACTTTGGTGTACACAGTTGTAAATACCTCATTTTGTCCAGGCCAGTTTTTGGCATTCTATGAGTTAGGTAAAAGATGTTAAAATAAAAAAATAGAAATAAAAACTGGGGGACGACTGCTAGGTTCCATGTCACTAGGCATTATTAAGTGACATGGTGCTAGACGAAAAAATTTTTTTAAGAAGGTCTAAAATGCTTATGGGCCATATTAAAGAAAAATATAAAATTAAGGCATTAAAGGCCATTTTTAATGGTGTCACCATGGTCATTCAAATGAATACATAGGTCAATTTCTCACTATTTGTGACTAAGTTAAGGTAGCCCGAGATGGGTTTGTGCAAGTTATATTGGTACATGAGTATTGATACGAGGCCTTTACAGTGCTAAAAACTTGAATTTTCACATTTAGTATCGATACTAGAGGGTTTGGTATGGATACCGAAGGTGTGGTATCAATACCTGACATTTTTGTATCGATACAGGCCTTGGCAATAGCTAAAGTTATGATTTTTGGTAAAATGTATCAATACACAAACATGAATATCGATACAAGTCCATGGAGTATCGATATAGGCCTCTAAGTCTCGAGACTAGAAATAATTTTTGCCCTACTATCGATACACACCTTATATCGATGCACAAGTTTTATTTTTTTTTATGTTATGACTCTTCCATATATGTCTGCTTTGGTTCGAATGGGTATTATGAAGAAACTTTAGTTTAGTTCTGCTATAGAAAAAAAAGGATTCTTAGCTTGAGTTTTCCTTCTGGTGAGAAAGCATTTATTCTGCAATTCATTTCAAAAGACTTCAATCAGTACACATAAAAGATAGGCTAATTCAACAGCTTTTTGCTCAATTTCTCGCAGAGTCAAATTCTCATCCGTATGAGTCAAGGGAATGACCCCTTGACCTCTGATATCCATATAAAAGACACGATGAGCATAAATACCCTTTTTAACTTCTATTCTAATGGACTGAATATCTTTCATAAGGAATCGTAGAAAGATGTGATGATTTTTCCAGGAAAACCCTAATGAAAGATACATACTATTCTCTCTTTTTTATTGAATCGATCATAACCACTACCAACATTCCAAAAAATCGTGCAGCACAAATAGAAACTAATAAAGAGCCTTGTTATCCCATAGAAAGAGATCATGATTCCTTGTAGAAAAAAACTATTTGCTAAGATGAAAATAAAGATATCAAATTCCTACCAAGATAACTAGAAGTTCCAACTAATAAAAACCCTAATAAACCAAAAAAAGGATAAAGGCCCAGCAGAAATTGCTTGTTTTTCGAGACCCCACTATAAATTCTATCCATATAGATTCTGATCGCCAACTCATACATACTAGATCCAGTTGCATTTTATTGGAATTGAGAGAATAACCAAAAAAATTCGACTTGACTTTTTTTGT